>MU224425.1:561290-573010 GCA_018584345.1 Thuja plicata
GGATTTAATCACCTTGTCAGGAGTGGCCTTGTTAGAGGACTTAGAACATTCCACCTGAATGTCACCTTGTTAGAGGATTTATACAAATGATTGTTAGGTCAACCTTGTTAAAGGATTTTAACTGATATAATGATTAGAAAGTAATCAGCAGTTGTGATCTGATACATACAACTTACTTTGCAAATTTAGATCCAATTATAGCTCTGATGTTAACTTAGTGGATAGCTTGCATTGTCATTTCAACCTTTTGATCTACTTGGAAATCTATCAAGCTATCACATATGCAACTCTTTGCTTCTGTATTCAGCCTTCTCTGCTAGATCATGCCAAACAATAAATCAACTATGCAAATCCTCTTGCATACACATCCACTCTTGCACTCTGAATGAATAATCCCTTGAGGTTATCATATACCTCTCTATCTAGGTTAGATAAATCTTTTGCTACTTAAACAAGATCATAGATCTTAGGTTGGGTCAGATCCAACAGATCATCCCATCTTTGCATTACATTTACTTCTCCAAAGTAGTCTCTAATTAAATCTTGAAACCACGCATTAATTACGGTTACCCATACATTAAATGATGTGGATCAATCTTTAATTAACATTACATATCCCAATAAAATTAACTAAGTTAGCCAGAGATCTCAAATCTCATCATTAATCCAATTACTGTAAGTCAGCCAACATCACTGTTTCCACTCAGCAATTTCAATGGTCCTCGACAATGAACAACTTTGCTCGTCACGAACAACTTTTCTTGACACAAGCAACTTTTCTCGTCATGAACAACTTTTTTTGGCACAAGCAACTTTTCTTAGCACAAGCCAAACTTGCTTGGCATAGAACAACCAAAAAAACTGTCTTTGAAAGATAAACAACTAATTACTTTGCCAGAGTGCCAACTGATCAAGTACTCTTTTATTTTCCTTAACTCAACCATTCATTTGGTCTTCTTGTTAAATCTTCTTCATCAACCATAGATATGGTACTCAAATAGATAACAATAGTCTCACCAGTTAAGATTTGAAAGCAATGAAAAAATAACAATTGCTTGCATTGTCACTTTCCAACATAAGTGGTATAAGCCTAGAGTTGAGAAAGAAATAGGAAGACAACCGAAATGTCTGAGATCTGATAGAGGAGGTGAGTTTACATATAATGAGTTTACACTATTTTGTAATGAAAATGGAATTAAGAGATAGATGTCGGCACTGAGGATACCACAATAGAATGGTATCGCTGAGAGAAGAAACATATCTATTGTTAATTGTGCTAGGATGTTGATGATTGAGAAAGCTATTTCACAAAACTTTTGGAGAGAAGAAGTCAGTACTATTTTTTACACATTGAACTGAGTATAAATGAAGAAAGGTGCCAATAGGACACCTTATGAAATCTGGTATGAACACAAACCTAATGTGAGTTATTTCAAAGTTTTTGTAACTAGATGTTATATCTTGAAACATTCTAGAGAAGGAAAGTTTGATTCTAAACGGGATGAAGAAATATTCTTAGGATATGCTACAAGGAGTAAAGCCTATAACTGTTTGAATAAAGTTAATAACAAAATGGTGGAAAGTGAATGTGTTATAATTGATGAGTTTGTAGAAAATAATGATGAAGAAAGTAAAAAGGAACTTAAAGACTATGATAAGTTTATATATGTACAACCTGATGTTCCTGACACCTTACTGAGAGCACCTACCGAGGAGGAAGTTGAATAGATTAATCTACAACTGAGTGATGAGGATGAAGCACTGAGACCTACCGATCCTATTATAGAAAATTATGTGAGGAGGCACCACTCCCTGAGTAAGATTATTGGAAATAAAGATGTTGGAGTGGTTACTAGAAGCAAGATAAGAGATAATACATGTTTGATATCTACATTTGAGCCAAATAAAGTTAAAGATGTGCTAGATAATGATGATTAGATGAAAGCAATGAAAGAAGAGTTTGATCAGATTGAAAAGAACAATACACGGACTTTAGTACCTAGGCCAAAGGATAAAAATGTTATTGGTAGTAAATGGATTTTCAGAAACAAGTTGAATGAGAATGGAGAAGTTATCAGAAACAAATCTAGATTGGTTTGCAAAGGTTATGCACAAGAAGAAGGTATTGATTATGGAGAGAATTTTTCACCTGTTTCTAGATTGGAAGGATTTGGAATACTTCTAGCTTATGTGGCTTACAAAGGATTCAAAGTTTATGAAATGGATGTCAAGTTTGCATTTCTGAATAGGATACTGGAAGAAGAAGTTTACATTGAGTAGCCTAAAGGATTCATTGAGAGCACAAATAAGAAAAAGGTATGTAAATTACACAAAGCTCTTTATGGTTTGAAGTAAGCATCTCGAGCATGGTATGAGATATTTCACTCTTATATAATCAAAATAGGATTTCAAAGAATGAGTGATAACAATAATGTTTACTTGAAGTGTGACAGTGACAACAAGGCTTTTATTGCTGAAATTTTTGTTGATGATATTATTTTTGGAGGCAATAACACCTTATGTAAGGCATTTGCTGATGTAAGAGTTTGAAATGTCAATGATTTGAGAGATTAAGTTCTTTCTAGGACTATAGATACAACAAATTGCAGAAGGGATCTATATTACACAAGCTAAGTATATCAAAGAGTTCCTCAAAACTTTTGGTATGGAAGATTCCAAGCCTGTTGGAACACCGATGGTCACAAGATGTAAATTATCAAAAGAAGATGAGACATAAGAGGTGGATAAAAATCTTTACCAATCTATGATTGTAAATTGTAGTTAGTTGTTCACAATAGACCTGATATAGCACACGTTGTTGGGATTGTTGCAGGATTTTATTCTAATACTAAGGAAACGCATATGTCTGCAGGAAAGATAATCTTCAGATAGCTAAAAGGAACTGAAGATTTTGGTTTATTATACAAGAAAGGAGGTACTTTTGATTTGCAAGTCTACACTGATGCATATTGGGATAGAAACATTGATGATAGGAAAAGTACTATTGGAGGAGCATTCTTTCTAGGTGAAAGATTGCTCACATGGCTAAGCAAGAAGCAAAGTTGCATTTCACGGTCTGCTACTGAGGCATAATATGTTGTTGTTGCCATGAATTGTACAAACATTGTTTAGAATAAATAACTACTTGAAGGTATGCAAGAGATTATTTAAGATCTTATAACTATTTTTTGTGACAACACAAGTGTTATCAACATATCAAAGAACCTGATTATGCATTCAAAGACCAAGAACATTTCTATCAAGTATCGCTACTTGAGGGAACAAGTTCAAGAGAAAAATGTGGTATTGGAATATGTGAATTCAAAGGAACAACTGACTGATATCTTTACAAAGCTACTACCGAAGGATGCTTTTGAGTATCTCAGAGGTAAATTATGGGTTCTTCCATTATCCAATATTCACTAAGGAACATGAGGCATGTTGCATCAAAGATATAATTTATTAGAATATCTAATCTTGAATTGATGTTAGTATGACACACTTTAGGTAATTCCTGAAGTTGTGTGAAGATTTTTTATATGCAATTAATATTTTTACATGTAATGTATAATCCACTGCTGAAACAAGTTTTTAGGAATATGACTTTTTGGCATTATTGTCAAAGAGGGAGAGAATGAATTGATAAAAAATATCCATAAGGGAGATATTTATGAAAGAGGAAGATAGTGAATTTCTACTATTTACTCATGAAGGAGAATCAGAATGTATGCTGCAGTATCAGAAGATTTAGCCAAGAGTGAGCACAATTTGATTAGAAACATAACTATCAACTCGGAGGGAGTAATGACAGAGATTGATAGTATTGAGAATTCTCATCATCAATTTCTATAGTAATACTATTGTATTTCCATCAATGCCAAATAGGGATATTGTTAATCAATTGATGGAGATGATGAAGACTGAGTGATAATAGGTATACATGTTTGTAGAAATGGTTAGATTAGTTATTATTTTGTCATTGATGATAAGCAATTGATTACTGGTTTTTATTGATTTACCATAACGTAAGAAGGAGAAGTAAAATGGGTGACAAATACAGATCAAAAAATGATGAATTAATGTTGATATAGTTGTTTACTACTATATATTTGATGTTATCAAGTTAGTATACTTTATTGATTAAGTTAGAGATTGCAAAGAGTTAAGTTATGAATGAAAAGAGTTACTCTATCGAGATAGACAAAGTCAGCCAGTATAGAGTTGTGTTAGTCAGTTTCAATTACTGAGCACCAAGAATGAGTCAGGCAATGAGCAGTGAATGATGTTGGTTACTGGGTTGCAAATAAAGTTACCAAGTATAGTATATTGATTAAAAATAATGATAATATCAAATTTAATACAAAGATATGATGATATGGATGTTGATAAGAATTAAAGGATGTTTGTTAGAAGATCTATGAGTGAGAAAAATCAATAAGAAGATATAAGGCAAAGATTAAGCGGTTAAACCTGATTATTAGAGTTCCAAGAAAAAGTTCAAGTTACAAGGTAAAAGTTAACGGTTTACCAAGCTAAGATTTATGAAGGAGATGATCAAACAACTAAGCGCAAATGATGGAAAAACTAAGAAAGGAGATTAAGAGGAAAATTTTTATCTATATAAAGGATGAGAACTAATGAGAAAAAATATGTTGGCAAGTTGAATTGAGAAGCAAAATAAGCTGAAGAAAATAAGTTACTGAGCAAAATAGAGAAGCAGAAAGAGCATAATATACAGTCTAAGAGCAGAGACAAATAGAGTATGTGATTCCAGTATTCATGTGACGTAGATGAAATTCCAAAAGAGTGTTTAAAGTACTCTAACAAGGCCACTCCTAATAGGGTGAAGATTTTAATATATTTGAGGTAAATCCCTTAACAGGGTCACATCTAGCAAATGTGTTTGTAATAACAGGATAAGTTCTTAACCAAGCATTCAGAAGGGTACATTTTTATTGTGGGTCAAAATTCCCTTGGATTTTTTTCCTATATTGGGTTTCCTCATTAAATTTGGTGTTAACTGAGTTTGAATGATTGATTTTCATATTATGAGATGTATGGTTGTTTAAGTTATTAAGCTATTTGGTGAGTCAGTTATTATTGTATTCAGTTCTATCGACTGAATCAATGAGCTAAGTTTTAAGTATTTAATTTTTATTTTGTATGATTCACCCCCCTCTCAATGGACTAACAAAAAAATCTGCAAAAATCCAAAAATTAGAAAGAAAAAGAAAAAAGTAAAAATAAAAATCAAAGCAATAAATTGTCCAAGAGTGAAAAATTGGCAACAAGCACTCTATGCATGATCCATTGTCTATCTTCTATTCCTCCTTTTCCATCTATAAATTCCCTCCATCTTGTCCCATATTTTTTCTGGGTTCTTCTTCCACCCATCCCATGCTTTGCACCTTCCCTCCTCAGTGAGGTATTGATCATGGTCATAATAAACAGAATCCCTTTTGGGTGCAACATTTTTTTCAAACATAGTGACCCCATTTATTCTTATAAAAAACACCATCAAGACTGAATCACAACGTTCTCATTTACTTCAAACTATTGTCAAAGACTTCCTTTCCATTTTTACTAATCATCTCATCTTGGTCTATTAGGATACATCATTCCTTCATCGACTCATCTAATTCTAAATCATCCAATCATGTTCATGGCAAGAACTGTGGACTAAATGACTTCTTGGTCATGAGGCCTTCTTGATGATTTTATCTTTTGTGTTTCATTGGAACCTACTCATGGTTGACTTGATCTCCTATATCCTGGTATATTATGAATGGTGTACATTTAAATACATGTCTTTTGTGGTATGATCTATTTGTTGGTATATTTGAGGCATACGTGTTGGTTACATGATCATGGTTATGCATACCTCACTAGGCACAAAGTCTTACACTCCCATCATGGGTCTATTGCACTACTTCCACCATGGTTGTTTGATTTGTCAATGTGTTTCTAAATCTATATTTTTTGTTTGAAAGTCCATTCGACGCAATAGAATCATGCCATCCACTTTTTCTAGCATGTGATGCATACCTCTTGTTGCAAAATTAAACTAGGGTATGCTCTCCAACATAAATATGATACTAATCCCATGACTATCCCTTTTAGTTAGATGACATATAGTTAGGTTTGCATTTTAGCTAAGTTCATTTTTCACTTTGTATTGTGAGGCCTTCTTTATATCCCCTCATCCTTGCCTAGCTATGTCTTCCTTTGGGATACTTTGATACAAAAAAATAATTTACTTTGCATATTCATTTTAGTTTACATTTAGTAGTCACATTTGCATATCATTTATAATTCTCCCATTATAAAATTTTCACATCCACAATATGCATTCACATTAATCATTAAAATACATGCATGCATCACATACAATTTCATCCCATCCTGCATAAAATATGTCACTATCATAATGTATCATATAATAAACCTCCACATATACATACATACATTCATAATATAAGCATGAACATCTTAACAACATCATATGTCTGCACAAATCATAAAACATAATCACACACATCACTTAGTACATCACATAGGCATCATCAAGGTAAATATTGCATCATCATATAAATATGCATAAAGTTCCTCATGTAGCTGGTCTCCCTCCTCTTGTTTTTTTATCTCCTCTTTCTTATGATGGATTTATCAACACTGATGCCTAAGATCCCCTTCTTTGCATGTCCCTCATGAGTGCAAATCCTCAAAGGATGCTTCTCTTTACCCCTCTGGCACTACCTGGAAGTATGAATCCTTATAGTACTAAATATCTATGCCTACTTTCCCTACCTCTCTCTATATAGTGAGGTCATCCTATGTTAGTTGTAGGCTTCACAGAGCTGTATGAGTTTGGGGTATGACCTCCCACTCACCTCTATACCTAATTGCAGTCCTTTGCCAATGATCCCTATCAACTTTCATCATTTCCAGCTCTCTCTCTAGATGTTGCACATGTCCCCTTAGACTCTCTATCTCCTTATAAGCTACTACCCGCACATTAGTCTCAACTATGGTGAACTCCCCTGAGTCCACTCATCCCTGTAGTGTGTCTAGGGCTCTCTTCACATTGTCTTCTCTATCCCTCTTAGCTCATACTACTCCTTCTAACCATGCCACCTTATCCTGAAGTATTGCCACCTTCTCATGGTCCTCCTACATCTCATCATCCCCTAGTCCTATCTCCTAGTCCTCCTACATCACATCATCTGGAAGTGGTCCCTACCTTAGCTCTTCTAGCTCATCTCTCTCTCCCTTTATCTATGACATTGCTTCTCTCAGTATATGAGGCATACCACCTATGACTAGCCTCTGGAATACCCCTCTCCTCCACTCTGTATCTTGTCTCTAGACTACTCTCCTCACTCTCCTAACCTCTTGCACAACTACTCTTCTCTCCTCCCCATCATCACTATCATCTTCATCCTCCTCCTCATCCTCATCCTTATCCTCATCCTCATACTCATCCTCATCCTCATCCTCATCCTCATCCTCATCCTCATCTTCATCCTCTTACTCTAACTTCTCCCCTGCTTCCATCTATCTTGGCTTTGTCAATCTCACTGTCATGTAACTCTCCCACCACTAAGCATATCCAATTGTCACTCCTACATTTGATACATGTCACTGTGTCATTTTTCATGGTACTAGTTGCAACCCTCTCCAAATGTCCTTGTAGAGGTGGAGATATAATCCTATACCTCATAATGATCCAATCTTCCTGCTAACCAAGGGATGTGTAAAATTATCTGGTATTACATCTTGTCTAACACCAAACTATCTATGGATCTGAGAGGGCATGTACCAAGCTATCTAAGATGTTTTCATACTAATCAACCAACAATTTGTTTGAATATATCATAGATACTCTCTATTGATACTTCCATCCTCTGCCCCACACTTCTCATCCCAATAACCCCAGGCCTTTCAGCCTCTATATGATATCCACTCAAACCATACCAGTTCATCTAGTCCTCTCTACCAAATCCCCATAGATGTCACATTTCCATAGGCAAGTGGTGGTTTGTATCGAAATGAATATGGCTCATACCGTTATTCTTTCTCTCTTGATCACATGGGTTTGACCACTGTAATATGCTCCCAAGCCCACACAAGTAGTAGTGTTAGTCCTAGTCCAATCATCCTCTACGTCTAATAGAAACACATGTGCATATCATAGTAAACCTATGCCTAGATCATGTACCCCCAACAATACATTATACCCTCCTCCTCCTCCAACATCCTACTAAGAACTCTGGTCCATCTAATCAAAAGCCCATGCCTTTAATGATTTGGCATAATCCTGTTGATAGGACTTTGTGACCAGCCTCATCAATAGAGAAAGAGTTGTCACCAGGTACCAATCAACTTCACATTTAAAGGTTGTCAGGGGAATAAATTCTTTTGGCCTTCAAGCACCTGAGTGTTGGGTCTCGACAGTGTGGGGAGATAAGTTGGGCAAGTGACTATTTTTGTTCGGGGGGATAGCTAGTTTTGACTCATCTTCTCTAGGGATTTCATTGGTAGGTCGGGGTTTCCTACAAGCACACATGAGTTTACCAAATAAATAGAAAAATATAGATCAAGGTTAGGAGTTCATTATTATACTTATAGTCATGCAATATATCTTTAACATCAACAATGCTCTAATGAACTACACTAAATACTAAATGCATATAGAACCATCAGTTCATACATATTCAATAGCAAGGGGAAATGAGATCATCCAATCAAAAAATCAGAACAAAGGATATTAGAAATATATAGCACAAAAGAGAGATTGTTAACTCGGAGATCAAAGAACCAACAACATCATTGCCAGACACTCTTCCTTCTTCATTAACAGGGTGTTCCAGCAACACTGGTGTGTATATCAATGGCTCCAAAGGAGTTTAAATACTAATAACTACTAAGCATTGAGGTCTGCAAATACTGAGAAATGAAAAGAGCTACTTACTATTACTTGGACTCCAAAATCATCAATTTCATCGACCCTTGAAATGAGGTCAGACTTATTATTTATACACATAGTTTTCCCTAAAACTAACCTAATCTAAGTGTACACTCAACCATTAAAATATAGTATCCGGTGGTCGACACTACTCGCACCACTTACAATCACCTCAAAAAGAGTAGAGGTTTGACAAGACAGAGGAAGAAGACAAGAAGAAATGATGGAAGAATCGGCCTCAAGAAGACTGCCAGAGAAAGAATAGAAGAAATCTGATCTTCCCAGAGTTTGAGGCTACATGCCTCATTAATGAAAAATGCGGCTCACTATCTTTGATGCACTAGATAGTTAATGCTGGAATGACGCCTTGGGAAAATCACCTATCAGAGCCATCCCTCTGTCTGACATACCTTATTGAGATCACTTACCTTCTAACCCCTTTATTGACTACTGGACAATGACCGATCAGCTCTAGGGAACCTAGACATGGGTCACTGAAAGAATAGAAAACTTCAGATACAAAATTCTGGAGTCCAGGAGCTTACGCTCAAAGAATAATGAATACTCAAAACTACCCTGCTAGTCCAAATCTCCAGAGCCCAGAAAGCTTTATTATTCCTTGCTATTCTTGAAAGCTTCCAAAATTTGGCTAATGCCATATCCATCTATATCTTTGATACTATTCCACCGGTCGTGGATAATTCCAAACTTCTCTTCAATATCCTCAGCCCTGTCCTGGAATTCTTCTACTAACTTTACAGAGTCATGAGCCTGGAACATCATTGTAGATATTCTTGATAGTTTTCCTTCATCAAAGTCCCCAGTAGAATGATATCAGGACTCCATCAACTCATCAAACCTACTTAGTACATAGTCCTTCAGGGCACATGTCCCGATGGTGAAGGGATCAACTTGAGAAAACCTTCCAACAAATGCTTTATATAGGTCCAAAGGATACCACACCACCGTGACCTTCTCTCTTAGGGTTGTGTTGTTTGACTTTCAGTCACCCCTTTTTGCAATATTGGAGTCGTATGGTCATGTATAGTTAGTCTGGTCAGTCTGAGTCTATGTCTAAGTCTTGCTTAGGTAGGCTATCTTTGTCGGGTTTCCCTGTCATTGGCTTTCCTTCTCTTAACCAGGCAGGTGGTTCTGAGATCTTTTCATATTGGGTAGGTTGTAGATCCCAACCCAGCAAAGATTTGTGCTCTAATCGATGTGTTTTTCTGAGGCAGAGATCAAAGAAAGGTATGGATTGATTCTACAGGCCTCAATGATCCTAATGCAACAAATGACGAGCAATTTGGTTAAGAGATGAATGAGAACGAGCTCAGGGGGATTTCAGAAATCACCTTCTCCGCGGTGGAATTCTACCTTGGTTGTTAATTCTCTGCAAAGCAAAACTTTACCTTGTGCGGAATTCTACCTCAGTTAGTGATTTTTCGCAAAGGGAAGAACTTTACCTTGCACGAAATTCTACGTCAGTTAGTGATTTTCCGCAAGCTTAAATATTATAAGGTGGACCCCACAATCGGCTTTCGAAGCACTTTTTCTATTTTCCGCAAAGGGCAAAACTTTACCTTGCGGAATTCTACCTCAGTTAGTGATTTTTTGCAAAGGGCAGAACTTTACCTTGCACAGAATTCTACCTCAGTTAGTGATTTTCCGCAAAGGGCAAAACTTTACCTTGTGCAGAATTCTACCTCGGTTAGTGATTTTATGCAAAGGGCAAAACTTTACCTTGCACGAAATTCTACCTCAGTTAGTGATTTTCCGCAAGCTTAAATATTATAAGGTGGACCCCACAACCGGCTTTCGAAGCACTTTTTCTATTTTCCACAAAGGGCAAAACTTTACCTTGCGGAATTCTACCTCTGTTAGTGATTTTCCGCAAAGGGTAGAACTTTACCTTGCACGGAATTCTACCTTAGTGATTTTCCGCAAGCTTAAATATTATAAGGTGGACCCCACAACCGGCTTTTGAAGCACTTTTTCTATTTTCCGCAAAGGGAAAAACTTTACCTTGTGCGGAATTCTACCTCGGCTAGTGATTTTTTGCAAGCTTAAGTATTATAAGGTGTGCCCAATTTATTAAAAAGGAGAAGCTCTTTTGGTATTTTCCGCCGAAAGCATCCAGTTTGGGAATTTCCGTCAATTGCATTATGGAAATTGATTTCTTATGAAATAACGACAAAAACTAGGTTGCATTTGTGACTCCGTGGCCAAATGGATTCAGTTCGATAATACCAGTTGGAAATGAAGAGTCCCAGATTCTATAAGTGACTGTTCGAGTTCTCAGATGCGAAAAGTTTTTCCCTTCATATTCTGTCTTTTTGTATTCGAGGAAGAGGGAAGGTCATTGGCTCCTAGAAGCCTAATGTATTGTAAAGGCTATAAATTCTGAAGAGAAATCAATATACAGGGTCAACAAACTTATTAATGAAGTAGTGTGATTCTATTTACAGAGCTGAATTCATGTTTGTTGTTCCATTTTAGATAGTCTATTTGCATGGTGAATAAAAAGAATAGTTATAAGTGAAATTGCTTTTTCTTAATAAATGCCATTTCACATCAGAAATTGTAGTGTGATCAATTCCAGTTGGTCTTTCATTTGTAATTCTTCCTCTATTCACTCTTTATTTTAGTTGCATTCCTGAATGGAAAGTACACCTATGTTCTGAGACTGTGATTTCTTCCTGAATTCTATTTCGTGCTAAGTGATTGCAGTAGCGGTGATTCTATTTTCCTTTCATTA
>MU224425.1:578578-601239 GCA_018584345.1 Thuja plicata
AAGAATCCTGGCAAGTCTTTGAAGATGACAAGCATATCCAACAGTTTCTAGAAGGATCAGTCTCTTGTGCCCACACGTGCTTCGAAAGTAACAAAGAAGAACAGCCATCAAATGATAAAGAAGAATCTAAATTAGGTATCATTCAATCAAAGGAAAATATAATTCCTCCTCATGTTGTTTCTTTAGAAAAACTTTTTGATAGACATGATGCTTATATTAAAAAGGAGAGAGATAAGAAGGGAAAAACAAGTGGAGAATTTGACAGTATTAACATAGGAACTGAGGACAATCCTAAGATGATCAATGTTGGAAAATGCTGCACTCCCGAGGAAAGAATAAAGCTTAGAGAGTTATTGATTGAATTCCAAGATGTTTTTTCTTGGGGCTATGAAGACTTGAAGAATTTTATGAATGGGAAATTCAGGCATACCATTCCTCTCAAATCTGGAGCAGCACCTGTTAGACAAAAACAGAGGAATTATAATCCTTTGGTTGAAGGGGCAATTTTCAAAGAAATTGACAAAATGCTGAAAGCTAAGATTATCTATCCTATTCATCATTCCACTTGGGTATCAAACATTGTTCCCGTGAGGAAAAAGAGTGGAGAAATAAGGATTTGTGTCGATTTTAGAAATCTGAACCAAACTTCCCTCAAGGATAACTATGCTCTACCAAACATGGATCATTTGTTGCAAATTGTTGCAGGGTCAGAGATGATGTCCATGTTAGATGGATTTTCAAGTTATAACCAGATACAAGTAGATGAAGCAGAAAAGTATAAAATAGCTTTCACAACACCGTGGGGCACATTTGCTTATAATAGAATGCCGTTCAGGTTAATTAATGCAGGTGCAACCTTTCAAAGAGCTATGGATCTATATTTCGGTGATCTCAAAAATAAAATTATCGCCATGTATCTTGATGACTTGACTGCTTTCTCTAAGAAGAGGAAAGATCACCTAGGAGATCTAACCAAGGTTCTGCAGAGATGTAGGGATTGAGGCATACCCAAAGAAATCAGTGTTTTGTGTCACTGAAGGTAAGCTTCTTGGTCACATTGTTTCTTAAGAGGGAGTTAAAATTGATCCTGACAGAGTTAAAGCTATTCAGTAGTTAAGTTTACCTTTGAGTAAGACTGGTGTTAAATCTTTCTTTGGTCAAGTGAATTTTCTAAGAAGATTTGTACTTGATTTTTTCGAGATTGTGCAAAGCATAGTTGACATGATGAAAGGAAATCAAACATTTAAGTGGACTGATGATGGAAAAACAGCTTTCAAGGATGTAAAGAATGCTATTGCAAATGCCCCTGTCTTGGTTCATCCTGACTATACTAAAGAGTTCATTATATACTGCTATGCATCCGAACACACCATATCAGCAATATTGATGCAAGAAAATGAAGAAGGAATACAAGCTCCCATTGCTTTCATGAGTATGCCTCTAAAAAACCATGAGCTGAAGTATTCTCAAGTTGAAAAACATGCTTATGCAGTGGTGAGAGCATTGAAGAATTTTAGATTTTATAACTTGCATTCACATTCAGTCATCTATGTGTCTGATGCCGCTATAAAGAGCGTATTAACACAGCAAGATGTTGGTTTTAACCATAGAGGAGCTTGGATTGCAAAGGTCCAAGAGTATGACATAGATGTCAGGACAAAAAAACTCATAAGAGGGAATGCTCTTTGTAGGGCCATAGCAGAGAGTCAGCAAGTTGAAAAAGACGATCATAGAGTGCTGATGGTAAGTCTACAAGATCCTTGGTTTTCAAATATTGCATATTTTCTGACTTATGGTGAATGCCCGAATGGATTAACTACTAAACAAAGGAGGGATTTAAAGAATAAAGCTTTGAAATATGTCATCTATGATGATGTCCTTTATAAGAAAGCAATTGATGGCACTTTTCTGAGATGTGTTGATAAGGAACAGCAGGGAAAGTTGTTAAAATCTTTTCATGATGAAGCGTGTGGAGGTCACTTCTCATCTACCGTGACAGCTTTCAAGATCCTAAGGCAGTGCTATTATTGGCCTGGAATGTTTAAAGATGCGTACAAGTGGTGGCTAATTGTGAAAAGTGTAAATTGTTTACAGGAAAACCTCAGTTGGCTGCATTACCTTTGAGACCAGTGGTGATAGATGCTCCTTTTCAATAGTGGGGCTTGGACTTTGTAGGACCAATCAATCCTTCTTCAAGTCAAGGGCATTCACACATCTTGACTGCCACTGATTACTTTAGTAAATGGGTTGAAGTTAAACCTATGAAAAGGACTACGTCTGAAGCAGTTTGTGAATTCATCAAAGAACAAATTTTGGTCAGATTCGGGGCTCCAAAAAAATTGATCATGGATAATGCCTCATATTTCTCATCTTCAGAAATTGTTGCCTTTTGCTATGATTATGGAATTTAGATAGGGCACTCTTCAGATTATTTTCCTCAAGGTAACGGACAGGCTGAGTCAAGCAATAAAAATCTGATTAATATTTTGAAGAAATTGGTAGCTGACAATCAGAAGAATTGGCGTAAGAAAATACAGGATGCTCTGTGGGCAGATAGAACTACTCCAAAGAGGGCTATAGGCATTTCACCTTTTGAGCTAGTATATGGAGTCGAAGCCAACTTGCCATTACCTCTGGAAATTTCTACATGTAAGTTGAAAATTTCCATTGAGGATGATGTTTTTAAAGATGGTTTAGAGAAGAGAATTCTATATTTGACCAAGTTACAGGAAGACAGAGAAGACATGGTTGACAGGATCACTGAACATTAGAACCGAGTCAAGAAGTTGTTTGATAAGAAAGCAAGGCCAAGAAAATTCATGGAAGGTGATATGGTGCTGCTGTGGGATAAGAGACATGAACCTAAAGGAATGCATTCTAAGTTTCAATCCTTGTGGAAAGGTCCATTCCAGATTGTGAAAATGAATCAGAATAATGCTTTCAGACTGGCATATCCTTCCGGAGAATCCCTGCCATATTCCTATAATGGGCAAGATTTGAAGCTATACCAGATGCATAATTGAAGAGCAGGCAACCCCTGCGTAGTAGTTAGTTAGGTAGGTGTTCTTTTTGTGTCATAGTTTTAGCGGTTGCTTTTCGTTTTGCTGCTGTTTTCCTTGAGTTTAGTTTTTCTTTGTTTCAAGTTGCCCTGCTCTCCTCTTCTCTCCTTATATGCATTTTCTTGTTGTTTATCTTCGGTCTAGACCCCGAAACCCAATGGATTAGGCACTTGCAAAACCAGAGTAGCTGAATTCTTCATGCACTTTGCAGTACACGATCCCACAGTCGGAGCCAGCTGTTGTCTGACTTTCAATCACCCCTTTTTGCAATATTGGAGTCGTATGGTAATGTATAGTCAGTCTGGTCAGTCTGAGTCTATGTCTAATTCTTGCGTAGGTAGGCTATCTTTGTCGGGTTTCCCTGTCATTGGCTTTCCTTCTCTTAACCGGGCAGGTGGTTCTGAGATATTTTCATATTGGGTAGGTTGTAGATCCCAACCCGGCAAAGATTTGTGCTCTAATCGATGTGTTTTTCTCAGGCAAAGATCAAAGAAAGGTATGGACCGATTCTATAGGCCTCAATGATCCTAATGAAACAAACGGCGAGCAATTTGGTTAAGAGATGAATGAGAATGAGCTCAGCGGGATTTCAGAAATCACCTTCTCCGCGGTGGAATTCTACCTTGGTTGTTAATTCTCCGCAAAGCAAAACTTTACCTTGTGCAGAATTCTACCTCAGTTAGTGATTTTCCGCAAAGGGTAGAACTTTACCTTGCATGAAATTCTACCTCAGTTAGTGATTTTCCGCAAGCTTAAATATTATAAGGTGGACCCCACAACCGGCTTTCAAAGAACTTTTTCTATTTTCCGCAAAGGGCAAAACTTTACCTTGCGGAATTCTACCTCAGTTAGTGATTTTCTGCAAAGGGCAAAACTTTACCTTGCACGGAATTCTACCTCAGTTAGTGATTTTCCGCAAGCTTAAATATTATAAGGTGGACCCCACAACCGGCTTTCAAAGCACTTTTTCTATTTTCTGCAAAGGGAAAAACTTTACCTTGTGCGGAATTCTACCTCAGTTAGTGATTTTCTGCAAAGGGCAGAACTTTACCTTGCACAGAATTCTACCTCAGTTAGTGATTTTCCGCAAGCTTAAATATTATAAGGTGGACCCCACAACCAGATTTCGAAGCACTTTTTCTATTTTCCGCAAAGGGCAAAACTTTACCTTGCAGAATTCTACTTCAGGTAGTGATTTTATGCAAAGGGCAGAACTTTACCTTGCACAGAATTCTACCTCAGTTAGTGATTTTCCGCAAGCTTAAATATTATAAGGTGGACCAAATTTATTAAAAAGGAGAAGCTCTTTTTCAATTCTCCAAAAAGGAGAAGCTCTTTTGGTATTTTCCGCCGAAAGCATCCAGTTTGGGAATTTTCGCCAATTGCATTATGGAAATTGATTTCTCATGAAATAATGAAAGAAACTAGGTTGCATTTGTGACTCCATGGCCCAATGGATTCAGTTCGATAATACCAGTTGGAAATGAAGAGTCCCAGATTCTATAAGTGACTGTTCGAGTTCTCAGATGCGAAAAGTTTTTCCCTTCATATTCTGTCTTTTTGTATTCGAGGAAGAGGGAAGGTCATTGGCTCCTAGGAGCCTAATGTATTGTAAAGGCTATAAATTCTAAAGAGAAATCAATATACAGGGTCAGAAAACTTGTTAATGAAGCAGTGTGATTCTATTTACAGAGCTGAATTCCTGTTTGTTGTTCCATTTTAGATAGTCTATTTGCATGGTGAATAAAAAGAATAGTTATAAGTGAAACTGCTTTTTCTTAATGAATTCCATTTCACATCAGAAATTGTAGTGTGATCAATTCTAGTTGGTCTTTCATTTGTAATTCTTCCTCTTTTCACTCTTTATTTTAGTTGCATTCCTGAATGGAAAGTACACCTATGTTCTGAGACTGTGATTTCTTCCTGAATTCTATTTCATGCTAAGTGATTGTAGTAGCGGTGATTCTATTTGCCTTTCATTATATAGGTCTGCTCCTATTCACCAAGTAGGATCTGCATTTCATAATAGAATAGGATAGAATTAGTTTGAATGCTGAAATCATGTGATGATCTATGATCAACATTCTACTGAGGATTGTAGATTATCTCCATCTTATCCTTGCCTGAATTGTTTGTGTCTACGAGCAATTTGGTAAAATCACACAAGAAACAACCTGGTGATTAGTATAAAAACAAATTCATTGAATATCATACACTATCAGGGAGCTGTACCTGTCAATTCAGAGGGCAGTAATAGGAGACATACACTGACCCATTTGTTGGTAAACATCCTTTTATTTTCTCACCTTGGGATATAGAGAGTCAAAGATTGAAAATCTTAAGAGAGGACAAACTGTTAACCAACAGGTTGTAATCAGTTGCTTTTGAGGCCAAGTCTGGAGTACTAGTCTTAGAGGAGCTCAAAGGATTCCTCTCCCAAAATTCATGCCTTGGTGATGGCCTCTTTTTTAGAGTTAATGACTTAATCTAATTCAGTCCTCCATTCTTCATATTTTTATATGTTTCCTTCCCACAGGATGACGACACCGTTTACCTAGACCAAGAGATTATTGACCAAGTAAAGGTTCGGTAGTGACGCTTCCAATAATTTGCTTATGGCCCTAATCTTCTTTGTGATCCACCCATCTATAGCCCGCGCCTTCTTCTTCATGGCCCTAAGAGCATCCATGTCACCCTGCGGAAGCGGTGGTTCGGAGGTGGAGGCTTCCAAACGGAACTCAGCCAGTGGCTGTATAAGTTCTACAAGAAGTTTGAGGATATTTTCATTTTTCTCCCTTTCCACCTTTAACTTTTGCACCTATTTATCATACTAGGCTTCAACTTCCCGGGTTTCCTCTCTTAGCAGGTCTAGCTCACCCTTCTTATCTCGCCTCCCCAGAGGCATTTCTATGAATGCATTGTCTTCAGCCCTTATTGCCACCACATCTGTATCTAGGGGAGGGGTTGCAAATATTTCAATCATATTTCCTCTTAGGCTAGTTTGGAGGGTATGGATGGTCTAGGCCTTTTTGTGATTCTTAGCCTCTGTATTCTAGGCCATCATCTTAGCCAATGATAGGGGAACACCTACCGGTGCTGGGACCTTTCTCTTTCTGGATTCCACCAGCCATTGTGGTGGTTGGGGTGGTTTTTTTGATAAGGCATGAGTATTAGGGCCTTCTTTGGAGTCTGGTGGTGTATCTCTAGTATCCATGGCCACATCAGACTCCTTTTCCTTTTGTTGTTCCCCAGGGGTTTCAGTGCTTTCCACCCTAGTGGCATTTTCATCTATGCGGTCAAAGACCCCATCTCTGCTAGCACCAACATCATCTGTGTCACTGGGGTTTTCCCCATCCTTTTCAACATCTATTGAGTCAACATTTGTATCTTTGGGGTTCTTCCCCTCATCCTACTATTGTTGTTCATCTTCAGCATCATTCACCGAGACATCCTCCTCCCTGGGAATATCTTCTAGAGGAGGTGGAGGTGTCTGGCCAATGTTTGACTATTGGGCCACTGAGACCACCTTGCCAAATGTTTTGCTCCAAGGCAGTTGCTCACCTAGAGTAACTGAAGGCATTTGGAGCATGACAGTTGGGGGTATAGTTGATCCCATAGGTACGATTTCCCTAGTTGTTGGTTTCTCATCATTGGTTCGCCTTGAATCTATCTTGGTCCCCTGGACTAGTGTTTCTTCCACATGATATGGGTCCTTTTGTGTTTCTCCTTGTAATTTCATGAGCTCGCGAGTCCCAAAGATATCATCAAAATCATCATGTGGCAGGGAGGTCTCTGGAAGCTTGAATTTGGGGGAGTCTAAACTAACCTCCACCAAGGGATCATTGGGCATGCTAGGGCCCGTGTCTATGCTCAGGGGATTGTCTACCCTCTGCTTCTTCTTTCTTTGCAATGGGGTGCCGACATCCAGAATATCTGAGGATTGTGCCTCGGCCACTATTTGCTGGCTCATGAGTGTCGCTAGTGAAGGGGATCCTACTAGGTGAACAAATCTAATTGGAGTAACCAGGAGACTATAGGAGAGCTGGGTGGTTATTTTCTGGCTTGACAGTCAGGACGCCTCTAGTTGATCATGAATTTTCTCCAAAATGGGGACCAGACCTTGGGGAGTAACTTGGGGTGGGATGTCTTTCTTCTTCTTCCCCTTGTCCTTGTTTGGTCCCGTAACTCTGGAGGTCAAAGCAGACCCCTGCAAGATTGGACCCTTATAGGTGCTCCTCAGGCACACCCTCTCAAAATATTTATGACTATTATCAATGATGTGGTGACTCACATCCTCAATTGTTAAGTTCTCCAGGGTGTCCCAATCCATCGAAGGGAGATCCAACTTATCAATCCCATGTTCTTTGTATGATGGGTCTTCCAGAGGCCCATCATTTGAAAAATATTTTGAGAAGCCTCAGAGGTTGAGGGCCTTCATTAAGCCTTTGGACATCCATAAATGCTGCTGGGCCCAGAGATCAAAACTATCCTAACAATCTACCCAGAAGTATTCAACATGAAATTTATGCAGTGTGGATGCCTGGGTCAACGCCTCTTTTATCTTGTCTACTGGATTAAATTGTTTTTGGTAAGGTGGAATTCCGCCAGTCCCAGACTCTTTATCTCATTGTTGGCTTCCTTAGCCACTGTGAGACTTCAAGAATAGTTCCCGCAAGAAATTGGGAATAGAATGGATGTAACCTTCTTCACGCCAAAGAATGCATGGAGTTCCAGGATTAGCCTATAGAACTCTAAAAAAATGATCTTATCCCTACAGTGCCTAGGGAGTAGGTAGGGCTTCCCGGAGAAGACGGTCACCCAAATATAAGTATGCTACTAAAATTGAATGAAATAATTACCATATGTTCTTACCAAGTTCATCGCCCCCTACGAAAAATGGTACTCAGTGTCCCGAGTGAGTGTCAAAATGTTATGGTAAATGAACATGCCATTTACCCTGCAAAAATGGGGGAAAGAAGTTTCCCACTAGATCCAAGGATAATGATCCCATGGGGAAAGCTAGCCAGGACCATTCTCGAGAATGCCCACTATCTGTGAACCTCAAAGAGTAGGTCTCTATTGGGCCAGTGTCCACAATACATACGAGGTCATGTAGAACTTTGAATTCCAGAGGACATTCTTTAGTTGGAAGTCTACATGATTGGCAATGATGGTTGGCCAGTTGAAGGTCTGACTGTAGGTGGTGATGTAGTAGAGAAAATAATACATCCATGCTAAAAATTCTCTGGCATGGGGCTCTCTAAAGAGCCTAAACAAAAATATGATTCCCACCTGAATGCATTCTTTGAAGTCTCCACAGGGAATCTTCAGCTTCATCTTCTTATAGTCCCTTCTCAGAGACTTCAGCCAACAAGTATTAAGATGTTGCCGGGTGAGAACTAAAATTTCCTTGAACTCCTTCAATGATATAGAATGGGAGATAACAATGGTTCCCTCAAACTAGGGGATTCCTAGCCTCGAAGAAAAAGTGGTGGTATAGATTGACAATGGCTGCCAGGTAGTGCAGTGGTAGAGGATCGATGAGAAAAAAAACCCATGTGGGAGTGTTGTAGTGCATCACCAATTGAAGGATCAGCTCTGGTGCTTGCACCGAGTAGGGAAAACTTGTAGATTTAATGATGCCAGAGGAAGCCATGTTCTTTGCCATATCATCTCCGACAGCCCTCTATTGGTACATTGATTGGACAAGGTTCGGCATTTCAGCCCATAGTCCAGGCTCAGTATCAGTGGTCTCCTATAGCTTGGAGGCCACTTTGGACCCCACAAGTACACCCTCCTTTGGGTATTTGGAGGTTAATGGGAGCTTGGCCAACATCTTTTCTACCTTTGTCTTTGTGGCCGCCTGAGTGGAGGTAGTTGGAATCTCCGAACTTCCAGGAGGAGTTGTTACTTCAGACATCTTGATGGATATTTGGAAACCTACAAGACCAAAGAACCATCAATACGTATAATATGATAAAAATAAAATAGTTTATGGAATCTGGGGAATTCATCTCCATCTCACACCTGCTCAAAGAATATTGGTACTCATCAAAATCATGGAATGCAAAAGTTAGCAAAGATTGGATTTTGAACGACACCCGAAGGTCCCGGGGCATTAGTTTATGCAAAAAAATGGGATGAAGACCCAGGGACTTCTTAGCACCCAGAGTCTAGAGTAACTAGCCATTATCAACATGACCGAGTAGCGAGCCATACTTGGTTGACATGGGTTGTCACATGGCCATGCGATAGATGATGTAATGGCCCTTAATGGTGAAAGATTGGATGACACAAGGGAAATGAATGCCAGATGGGCTGTCTTTTGAATGCTCACTCATGGGGGAGTTAATCCTGCCATTAAGACAAAATGATAGAGGATAGAGAAAATTGTCATGGCTCAAACATGTGAGGTGCCAAGTTTGAGCCAGGCGAACATCATGCAAACAAGATCCAAACTTGGTTTAAACATGTAGAGCGCGAAGAGCTCACCATAGGAAGGGTTAATAGGACAATATACAGACCCAAATATAGAGGAGAACCTAGAAAATGGCACAATCTACAAAATTATCTACAGCTAAGGACTACCTGAGACTTGCAAGGATTTATAATATCTACATTATTATACATTACTTACTGGGTCAAGAACAACACGAGGAAGGCATACAACCTTCTTACAGAGCCATCCCACCAATAGGAGGTGACAACAAACCAGAAAGAAAAACAAAACCAAAATGAAGATGAAACCAAAAGCAAAGAAGCAAACACGAGAAAAACAAAGCAAAACTAGGAAAGAAAAAACTAGGAAGAGGAGATCCAAAGGACCTACCTTAAAACATGAAGGAATATGGGAAGAGGAGCATAGGAGGAGCTCTACAACTTATGAAGCTTTCATAGACCATGAAACGACCACAAACACACTACTGTTAATCACCATTTAAACATTGTTGAGCATCGAGAGAAATTCACACTTAATTGGTGTTTAATCACCTTAATCGCTCTAGATAACTTATTCATGGAAAATGTGAAAGTGATAGGTGAAAGCCATTTATACCCTTAGGGTAAAAACATGTTTCTTCCTTCTGCAAACCCCAGGAAAGATAAACCCTCTGAACTCTAGACCTGAGGATTCCAAATAACCACACCCTTTATTGCTAGAGTAAGTGATGATAGAGAATCTTGGAGTTCGGAAATCCAGATGAATCAGAAGAAAAAAACACTTTGGGACCGGGTCTCAAGGAAAGGAGGACCAAAAAGAAAATAAAATGACCCTTGCAGAAGCAAAGGCTGGAGAAAGACAAAAAAAAAAAGAAACAACGCAAAAGAAAAAAAGGGGGAACCAAAATTTTGTCTAAAAAATGTAGGGATGGGTATGCAGGGCATAAAAAATGGTAACTCACTAGGATGAATGCCTTAGTGCATTTGAGAACTTTAGAATCTCTGATTAGAAAAAATGGAACTTATCTTTACCTGGAGTATCCTGCTTGCAAGGTGTGAGGTGTCTGAGAAAATCTGACTCATCAATGATTCAAGCGTTCGGTCCTTCGTCAATTGTGAGGTGTGTGCTTTGAAGGAAAATCAAGCTGATCAGTTCTGGGAGAAGCAGAGAGGAGGAACTCAATACATCAAACCAAAATCATCACATCTTTCATGTTCCCCATACCATAATTCTCTATTCTTTAGATCCTTTCTTTTCTTTTTTTCTTTTGAAGATGGGAAGGTAGTACTCCTTTCACCGTGAACCTTAAGCTTAGCTAATTTTCATGGCAGTACTTCTTTCACCTTGCCACCTACTTTAAATTGCTAAATGGGAGAGAACATTTTGGACCTGAGATATTTTACAATTTTCAGACTTGGCCAATTACTAGTGCCACCAATCTACCCTCAAGGACCATGCGTTTACTTTCTTCTTAGATTTTCTGTTAACCAATGTCAAGACTATCAGGATATGAATCTGATAAAGATCACTTATAACCTTTTACCATACACACAAAATAACTCTGGAGTGCAGACAAATTCCACCATGCTAACAATAGATTCCAAACTACCCAAAATGCATAAGGTACCATTTCAAGGACTAGATGTCATGCGAAGAATACCTATCTACAAGAAGAAGGCAACACACCGGGAACCCAGAAAAAAAATTAAACCAAAAGGAAAGGAGGTGAACTCGAAGGATGGAAAACAAAATATTTACAAGGACAAGGCACTCCCAAGGAGCACCAGGGAAGATATTTACAAGCAAGAATTTTTTACATATAGTACAACTTCGGGAAAACTTACCACCCACCTCATTCAAAATAGTGCTTGAGAAACTATCTATTGACAGGCAATGGGATAACTTCTCTAGTAATAGTACTAAGGTGATAAGTATTTTCCCCATAGATCTCAAATATCAGATATGTTCTGAGCCAGAGCCTTTGAAATTTGGTGTGTTTTTCTTTCTTTTCTCAGACCTTGTCCCATAGAAGGACATGGTCCAAAATATGAAAGGCCTTATATTGGGCTTTTCGATCAAACTATCATTTAATGACCTCTTGATGATGCATGAAGTGTTCTAGTGCCACGTCTCTTTGTTCCTCCATTCTCACCAGGTTCAGGAGCTAAACCTCCATGATGTTGTCCCGGTTGTTGAATTCCTGCATAAACTATAAGACCGGGATTTGTAAGTTAATAGGAAATACTAGATTCTAGCCACAAACTGGATGAAATGGGGAAGTCCCTAGAGATGCATTTATTCTGATATGATCCACCCAAAGAGTGAACCTAAGCTTTTGGTGCTAGTCTTGGGGGTTTTTTTTCCAATAGATGTTTGATCACCTCCAATAGATTTTTATTGGTGGATTCAGCCACATCATTACCCTGGGGGTAGTAGTTGCTGGAAAAATTCAATGTGATCTTCCTTTCATAGGTCCATTCAATTAATCACGCTGAAGAAAATACTGGACTATTGTCACACACTATAGCGAATGACATTCTGAAATGGGTGACTATGTTTTCTTCTAGGAATTTAATAACTACATTTGTCGTGTTGTTTTTACATGGAATTTCTTCAGACCACTGGGTGTAGTAATCAGTAGCAGTCAAAATATACCAGTGGTTGGTGGATGAGTTGGGGTTGATTTCCTTGATAAAATCAAATGCCCATTGGGAAAATGGTCTAACTTCAAAGACCGGCTGCAAAGGCATAGTCGGGTTCTTCTCATGATGAGCCACAATTTGGCAAGTGTGGCACTTCCTCATGTGACTGTAGACATCTTTAAAAATGAAGGGCCAATAGTATCTAGCCCAAAGAATCTAGTGGGCAGTGGCATCAGCTGAGCCATGCCCGATTCCAAACTACCCATGAAATTATTCAATCATTTAAGCAACTTGGTCCCTATCTATGTACCAGAGGTAAATCCCTTCATAGTTTGTATGGAAAAGCATTCCATTCTTGATCATGAAATGTGCACTTTTCAGCCGCAGGGCACAAAGTTTATTTGGGGGAAGCCCCTCCAGGCATCTGTTGTTAAGAAATAGGTATACCAGATCGGTATACCATGGGTCTTGAGTGATGGACTCCACTATGTAAGTTTGGCATTCAATGTTTGGAGTTCCTTCTGCCATTGCTCTGCATAGTCCTTGGCCTCAGACTATCTTCATGGGTTGCATTTCTAGATCCTACTCTTGGAGAATGGCCATCCATTTCCCCCAGTGTTCACCCAGTTCACTCAGCAATAGCAAATATTTAACAGCCTGGTCCAGACTGATAGCATGCACTTTCCTCCGGAGAGTATAATGTCAGAATTTCTTCACGGCCTGGACTAGAGAAAAAGCCTACTTTTCCAAAGATGAATTTCAAAATTCAGCATTTTTTAAGGGGGATCTCATAAAAGTGATGGGTCATTCTTCCCCTTCAAATTTTTGGGTTAGGACTACTGCTGCGTAATGTAGGGAAGCGAAGGAGTATATGTGAAATGGGAGGGAATAGTCAAGACTTACCAGGACTGGTGCCTCCACTATGGTTTTCTTGATCTGAGAAAATGCTTGGTTCACTTTGGGGCTCCACTCAATCTTAGTATCTCTCTTCATCTTTTCATTGAGTGGTTTTACTATCTCGGCAAATCTAGTGATGTACTGCCAGACAAAGTTTATCTTTTCAAAGAAAGATCTCATTTCTTTCTTACTGCAGGGCATCTGTAAATTCAGCAGTGCCTCAACTCTCTTAGGGTCAATGGATATACCCTTCTTAGAGATGATATGTTTGAGTAGCTTCCCTTCAATTACCCCAAATATACATTTCTTAGAGTTAAGGGAAATTCCATACCGATGACATCTCTCACAAATTTGGGTGAGGTGGGATGAGTGATCACCCCTGTCTTGGGAAAAGATGGTTAAATCATCCATGTATATGATTATGCATTTGTTTACTAGGCCCTCGAACACAATGTCCATAGCCTTTTGAAATTTTTCCCCTGTGTTAATGAGGCCAAAGGGCATTCTTCGGTATGAAAACATTCCCCACTTGGTGGTGAACATCACTTTATCTCTATCTTCATAGTTAACCATGAGCTAGTTATACCCAGAGTACCAATCCAGGAAGGAAATCATTTGGGATCCGTTGAAAATTTGTAATACCTCATCCAACAAGGGGAGAGGGTGATTATCCTTCTTGGATGCCTTGTTCAAATTAAGAAAATCCACACAAAGGTCGATTTTTCCATTATTCTTTCGCACGGGGATGAGGTTGGCAACCCAAGTTGTCTGCCAGTTAGGAAAGATAATCTGGGCTGATAGCAATTTATGAACCTCCTAATGAATTAGAGGTTTGATCAATGGGTTCACTGATGTTTTCTTTTTCCAGAAGGGATTAGCATCTGGTTTCAATGGGATGGTATGAGTCATGATGGATGTGTCATAGGTTTTCAGATCCTCATATCCCCACATGATCACATCAATATATTCTTAGAGAATCGCGAGAATCTTCTCCTTCTCCTCTGGGGAGCAGGAGGTGCCAATGTGTACAAATTTTTCTTCATCAGCCTGGTTGATGTTGACCTTTTCAAATTTTCCTCCCTCAAAGGAGGATGATATCTTCTCTCAACCTCAAGGGTCTAAATCAAAGATGTGTTCAATATTTACCATCCCCTTTGGGATGGTGTTGGTTGGTAAGTTGATGATCTCATCATCTTTTTCACCCTGCCTGGTATCGTCATGATCTCTTTCTTCCACTATCTGATCCTTAAAGACACCAACATTAGCCATGAAGGCCAGAATATGTTGGTCATCTTCAAAGACACTAAAGTGAGTGATATTTTCTGGGATGGACGGGGTGGGGACCATCTCAACAAAAATATTTTGGAGTCGGAAGGCATCCATTGGCTAAAGGGTGCTGGCAGAAACGACAAGGGCATCTAGAACATAGCTGCATTTATGGGGGATAATATTGATGCCAAAAGCATCAAAATATTCAATGAGGCTCCATGCCCAATTGTGGTATGTGGCCAACCTTTTTTCATGACAAGTGTATTGGCTCTGGAACTGCTTAATTATCAACTTTGAATCACCCATCACCCAGAGGTGAGTGATTCCTTTTCTCAGTGCGAACAAGAGTTCAAGGACCAAGGCCTTGTAATCCATGACATTATTTGTGTAGTTAAACTGAAACCTATAAGATGCGAGGAAGGATTTACCCTGTAGGTTGATCAGTTCCACTTTGGGCCCGTAGACTTGTTTAGACCAGGATCCGTCAAACTTCAGGGTCCACAGGTCATTGTTGGTTTTTGGGGGCTGGGAAGATGAAGTGGTGTTTGGATTGATTTTGGGAGGGTTGGGAGGTGATTCCTTTGACTTTGATGGCACGTGGGTGAGGTCTTCCTCTGAAGAAGCCTTTGGTTGGGATTCCTAGACAAGCGAAACCTTAGTCATGTCGCCGAAATGATTGCTGGGTCTAGGCAAATCTACTTTGTGTTCTTTCTCCTAGAAGGCATTGATATGGCGGGTAGTAGTGGCAATGCATGGCTCACACTCTAGTTCATAATGTTTTTAGTAGTGTACCCGACACCAAGTATTAGACAAGAGTGTGGCAGGGGTGACCATGTTACCTTGTGAGTTTACCTTACCCCTTAGTTTCTTATCCAGGTCCTGGATTCTCTAAAAAACTATGGGATCCTCCCTAGGGGTGAAATCAAATGTTAAGATCTCTAGGGGTCGATACACCCCAGGGGAAGATTCAGAGAACAGGACTTTATTTACCCTCCCAACTTTGGTGAGGGCCTACTTCATTCTTGGTTCAATCTCTACCCAGATTTGGTTTGACTATCCCTCCCAAGGGAGCCACAAGTGGGAGAAGTCCATGGTGAAATACCCATTAAGGGCCTTAGACCAATTCTGAATTAACAACATCCCATAAGTTTTGGGGATGTACACCACTTGGATGTCTATTATGCTTGATATCAGGGGGTCTTGGATGAGCTGAATCCAGATGTTCTTCAGCTCACCTACCATTTTTATAGTAGTTTTGTCTAATTGGACTACTGTGCCATTGGATGGAGTAGGAAAGAGTCTGAGCTTCTGGCATATAGATAAGGCCATGATGTTTCATGAAGCACCATAATCTACCAGGAAGTTATGTAGGTTCTTCCCTTGTATGTTCAAGCCTAGTAGGAAGGGAGGATCCTCTGTGTTTCCTTGGAAGACAGCCAAATTGGCATCATCAAATGTGACAGTCTTTGGTGGATGACTAATGACTTCTGGGTTTCCCAAGATCTTTAGAAGAGACTTCCTCTGCTTGGGACAGTTCAAAAAAACCTCCATCAAGGTCATGGAGGTGGTGGTTCTCTCTAATGCCTTAGTAATGTCAAACCTTCCCCCCAGGTAAAATTGGCTTCCCTCGGCTGGATCCTTACCTTGGTTAGAGCCAGGTCCCTTCAACAGGAAGGAGAGATCAATTGTTTTATCCTGGGGAGAGGTATTCTTGGGAGGCATTGGCATGTAAACTAGCCCTTTTCCAGCTTGAATTTGAGTGTTGTAGGGATTCCGCGGGCTAGTGAAGGAATTGGAATCAAAGGCTGGGATAGTTTCATCAAAGAACCCCTGCAATTTGGGCTCTTCTTCATCCTCTTTGTCTGTCCCAAAGAAGACAATCTCACACATGAAGGCACTGTGAGTAGGCTCTTGTGCAGATGTTTCTGAGGGAGTAGGATCAACAGGTTTTTGTCTTTCTGACTGGGAGATCATGATGATCTTATCTAGTGTGGCACAATTCACCTCAGAATGAGAGTCACTGTCATGCAATCTATACCAGTTGGTTAGGGGGTGGAATTTTGAAAGCTATGTAGAATGACTAGGTCCAGCACCACCCTGAGTGGTTTTTTGGTTCAAAGGAGGACCTTTAGTGTTTGCATTATTATTCCATTGTTGTTGGTTGGGCTGAGGCCCATTGTAGTTTCTACCTCCAGAGTTGGTATTTCATTATTTGGAGAAAACATTCCCCCTTTGGGAATTGGAGTTGTGAGGTGCGGAAGGCCCCGCCTTTAGCTTTCCCATGTCCACAGTCAAGGAGGACACCAATCACTGGAGGGATTCAACCTTAGTGGACATCTAGGTGTTTGCGTCATAGTGTAACAGTTTTTATGGTTGGTTCCTAGGGAAAGCAGTAGCAGATCCCAGAGTCGAGGATGACAATCCTCTAGCCATGGGTGACTAGAAGAAAGGTACTCCAGAGGGCTGTGTCAATGGTTTTTGCATTTGCTATGGATAGTTCCAGGGAATGAATTCTAGACCTGGTATTGTCTGGGCTTGTGATGCATAAATGTATTAGGCCTATTGGTCTATCGATAGTGGTGGGCCCATAGCCATCATCGAGGCACCCATTTCTAGATTGGGGTTGCATTCCCCAGCATAAGAAGTTCTTTCAGGTATCATGTTGAATGGTAAGCTCTACCCAATTTCACTAGGAGCTTTGCTCAAACCATGGGACAACTCCAGGGCCAGGTTATAAACCTTTGCTAGAGTATCCTGGTCATTTGCGACGGTGGTTCTCCAAAGGAGGGTGGAAAGAATGGGGTCCATAGCATTCAGGTATGTCTAGATGGTGATGTCTATGGATGGGATTAAGGGGTCAGTGCACCACTTAAAGGTCCATTGGAACTGATGGTTGAATGTGGTAGGGGGTTCATTCGGTTCCTTCTTGATGGAGTTAAACTGGTTGTGAGACCATGCTGGGTCCACGTGAATGTGAAAGGCCGCCAGGAAGGCATCTTCCATATCCTGCCAACTATTGATGGAGTTTACCGACAAGTTAAGGTACTAATTTAACTCATTCTATCTCAAGGGCAGAGGGAACATTCAGGTAACAACATATTGATGTTGTACCCAGTGTCAATTCATAGCATCCTTATAGGCTTGGAGATGTTCCTCTATAGCTCTTGGGCCTAGATGGTCATAACTGGGGAAAATATTCTCTGGATGCAGAGGAAGATCATTGGTAGCACTAGGGAACTGCCCCATTGGGGACCCAATGTTACCAAAGTAAGTTTCCATCTGGGCTGTGTTGACGGGGTTTTGCTGACCAGGTCCGCCAACAGTCATAAGTTGTCATCGGGTTCCGGAGAAATCGGCCAACTCTGCCTGCAAAGGTTGTCCAGGGGAAATAAATCCTTCGGGCCTTCAAGCACCTGGGTGTCAGGTCACGACAGTGCGGGGCTCGGTTAGGAGATGTGGCTATTTTTGAGGGGGATAGCTGGTTACTTCAACTCATTCTCCCAGAGATTCAAAATAGTAAGGGTTTCCCGGAGCATTCTATACTTAGAAAATAAAATGAAAAGATCCTGCAGGGTTAGAAACATTTATCTAACTACAGTCATGCTGAAAAGTCCGAAACATCAACAATACTCTGAAAGGCTACACTAAATACCGAAGAAATACACAACCATCAGTTAGCATTTTATCAGTAGTGGAATAAGGAGGTCGTTAATCTACTTTAACATATCAGAGTAAAGGACATACAGAACATTAAAACATAAAATAACATTAACTTAGAAGCAGGGACGCTAACAACATTATTTCCATGAATCCTTCCTTCTTCATTAATATTCTTTCCAGCAAGCACTGGTGCGTGATACAAGGGTGGCTCCAGGGGAGCATCTAACTACCAAGAACAGGACAATGGAGCATTGAGCTCTGCAACTAAAATTAGAAATCACTTTGCTATTTCTTATAGACAACAAAATCATCAATTTCGCTGACCCTTGGAAATGGGTCAATTTGCCTATTTATACAACTTTCTAACCCTAACCCTATTTTACTGTGTTTTAATAAAATACACTATCTGGGGGCCGGTACTACCTGCACCACCCTACAAAAGACCTGGAGAAGGAATAGGTCTGCCATGTCAGAAGAAGAAGACAAGAATATACATCGGAAGAATCGACCTCGAGAAGAGAGCCAGAGAGAAGAAAGAAGAAAGTAGGTCCCCCGGGGACCGAGGCTACATGCCTCATAAATGGGAAATGCGGCACCCTGTCTTCAATGTGCCAGGTGTACCTTTGAATCGGCGCCTTGAGAAGACCACCCTATCAGAAACCAACTGCCGAGCCAATGCCTCTTGATGTGCCCAACTACCCTCTGACAATCGTTATTAACCACCTCTGAAAGTGACCGGTCGGCCTCGGGGACCGGGACACAGATCACTTTAAAGAATACAAAATTTTGGATCCAAAACTCCGGGATCTGGGAACTTACGTCCCCAAAAGAATAAAGAATGCTCAATGCTCAAATTTCCCTGTTCCCGGAGAATGTTCAAGGTTGTTTATTATCGTTGAAGGCATGAAGGATGCGGAAAATGCCATCTTCATCAATCTTCCTTAGGCTGGCCCTTCGGTGCCTGGCCACTTCAACTTGTTCCGCCAGGTCTGAAACATTATTTTTGAACTTATCTGCCATCTTTGCGGAATCATGGCCTTTAAGCACCATTTTGGTCAGTTTTGCCATTCAGAACCCATCCATCCCCTCTGGGGATTGATATCAAGATGCCATCATTTCACCAAAATTCCCCAAAACTGATTCCTCGGGGGTATAAGTATTTGTACCAAGGGGATCAACCCCGGAAGCCTTTATTACAAATGCTTTGTACAAATTGGAAGAAGTCTTTACTGTATTTACCTTTTCTTGTAAGGACTCTACCAGTTTCTTGGTTACCTCCAATGTGAGGTCCAGTCTAGAGTGCTGAGCCCTTACGAAATCAAATAATTTCTCACCCAGAAATCAGTGCCTCTGCCTGTAAAATAATCTGTCAGGCCATATACAAATGTGGGAGAGTGGCCGCTAGGAAACACTGGGTGTTTCCTATCTGTAGAGCAACCCATTCGTCTACTGCCTGGGCCTTCTTCTTCATTACTCGTAGGGAGTCTATGTCAGTCTGCGGAAATTCTTCTGATGTGGAGGTCTATGGAGGGGTGGTGTTGAGGGGTCGGGCCAGCTCTGCAAGCAACCCCATAGGTTTGCATTCTTCTCCTTTTCTTCTTTGAGCCTCTGGGCCTCTTTTTCATATCGGGCCTCCACTGCCCTTGCTGCCTCCTTCAGCAGGTCTACTTCACCCTGCTTTCCTCTTTTTCCCAAAGATACCTCTACGATGTTATAATCTGCAGGATCCGCGATCACTTCATCGGCATCTGGGGGAGGCATTGCCACCACTACACTTGTTTCTCCGCCCGGCCCAGTTCAAAGGGTATGAACTGTCTGGGCCTTCTTTGCTTTTGGCGGGGCCTAGGCTAGGGCCATCATTTTGGCCAGGGAGAGAGGGACTGTTGGAGCGGATTGGGCTTTCCTTTTTCTACTTTCTTCGAGCCATGGAGGTGGGAGAGGTGGCCTTCCTACTAGAGTGTGTTCTTCAGATTCTCTCTCGGTGTCCGGTGGCGGCTGCTCCTTTTCAACATGTACTTCCTCTGTCTCTCTCCCTGCCGGAACCTCTTCTTCAGCAACATCTTCAACTTCTATCTCCTCAGCCTGGTCTCGGATGTCAATTGATGTGTCTAGACCCTGGTCAGCTTCTTCGGGGATCTCTTCTTCATGTTTCTCTTCTTCTTTTTCTTCATCTGTCGGTAGTAGGGGTGGTATCGGGCCAAGATTCAGAGTTTGGGCCACTGTGATTACCTGCTTGAAGGTTTCCCCCGGGAGTGGCCTTGGGAACACGTCGGCTGGGGTTATGGTTGATCCTGAAGTTCCAGGTCCGGGTTCCCCAGCGAATACCTTTTGTTCACTTGGTGGCTGTTGATCCACTCCCGGACCTTCTGTTCCTGGGGCCCCAGAGATAATCTCTGGTTCTGGCCTCTTTTCTTCTATTTGCTGATCTTCTTGTCCTGCAGCCTCTACTTCCAGGTTCTCTGGATCCACAACCTTTTGTTCTTGCTTCGGGACTTCTGTTCTCGCTTGTATGTCGCCTCCTTGTAGATTTCTGAATTCATCGGCTACGAACATGTCAAAATCTTCCTCTGGAGGTGGATTGGCTGGGATGTCCACCTGTTCTGTTTCCTTCTCCGATTCTGGGAAACTGGAGGAAAGGATTTCCACTTCTTTTGGGAGGGAAGCCCTTGGCATTGGTTCTGCCTTTGGCTGTGCAATATGCTTTCTCTTCCTCTGGGTGATCAGACGCGGCCCCGCATCGGCTATTGCTGCTGCCTCCGTTGGATCCACCCCCATCGCCTTAATCATCAAGGCTGCCAATGACGGGGAGGAAGGTGGACGAATTGGTCCAGCCATTAGCGGGGGAGTGGCGAGCCTTGTGATCAACTGCTCCCTCATTTGTTGGGAGGCCGCTACAGATTTCTTAATCTGCTCTTGTATCGGGACTTCCTGCACGGAGGGTGTTATTTCTATCCCCTTTCCTTTATCTACACCTTGTGCAGAAGTCCCAGCCCCCAGAGTCAACTTTGGTACGGGTGGTGGTGCTGCTTTTAGTACCGGCCTGGAGGCTACACACATACTCCCAGGGCATGTCTTCTTAAAATAGGCATGACTTCTCTCGACTACTTCCCGAGTGAAGTCCTCAATTGTGTGGTCCTCCTGGATGGCCCAATTCATTGCCGGCAGTGGCATTTTGTCAATCCCCTTTTCTTTGTACTGGGGATCTATGGTGGGGGCGTCATCTGAAAAGCCTACTGGGAACCTCCAGAGCTTTAGCTCTTGCATCATTTCGGCCGTCATTCTATCATAATTCCAGCTACGCACATCCATATCATCCTGGAAATCCACCCAGAAGTCTTCCATGTGTGCGTGGTGGGGCTCCAAAGCCCGGGGCAGTGCCGTTGCAATTCTGCCATGCAGATCAAAATTTCTTCGTGCCAGATAGAATTCCTGCAAGTTATAACATTTTAGTTCATTGTCTGCCTCCTTTGCGGCTGCTAGATTACAGGTGTAGTTCCCACAGGAGATTGGGAATGAAACGTTTGGGACCTTCTTATGGGCTAAGAGGGTATGCAGTTCCATCATCTGCCGGCAATATTCCAGCAGCACGATCTTGTCCCCGCAATGCTTGGGCAACAAGTAGGGCTTCCCGGAGAAGCTGGCGACCCTAATGTATGTGTGCTGCTAGAACTGGATATAGTAGTGCCCATAACTACTAACCAATTTCATCGCCTCAGTAGTCAGGCGGTATCTGACATCCCAGGTGTGGGCGTGAGTAAATGGTAGTAAACGAAGGAGTCATTTACCTGGCAATAACTGGGGAAGCTGACTTCCCATTGGATCTATGGGAAATGGTCCCATGGTGCTTTCTATCCCCGGCCAAGTTTGAGAAGACCATCTATAAGTAGGCCATTGAAGTGGGGCCTCTATTGGGCCAAAGCCCAGAACACATAAGAAGTCATGTAGAACTTCTTCTTCTTGTTCAGCTGCAAGAACTGGGAGTTGACATGATTGGAGATAATGGTCGCCCAGTCAAAGAATTCTCCCTTAGTGGAGATGCCCAGTAGGAAATAGTACATCCATTTTGCAAATTCTTGGGTGGAGGGCTGCCCAAATACCCGAGCCAATGCTATCATCCCCATTTGGATGCTTTCCTTGAATTCAGAGTGGGAGATATCTATCTTCATTCTTTTTGGATCCCTCTTCAGGACCTTGAGCCAATTGGTGTTCATGTACACCCGGGCAGCATCCTCCAGTTAGTTGAATTGTTTCAAGGCCTCGGTCCTTGTGTTCACCGTGGCCCTATCAAATTGCGGGATTCCTAGGCCTGCTTGGAAAGTAACTTGGTCAAGGGACACCAGTGGAGTGGGGAATCCCGTAGGTTCTGTAGCTGCAAGCATGACGGCCCGGACGGAAGAGTTATAGTTGGAAGCCAGGGTGAGAACAAGCTCCGGAGACTGCACGGAGCATGGGAAGCAAGCTGTCCGGAGGATTCTGGAACCTCCGATGTTGGTTGCAATTTTGTCTCCAGCCTGTCGCTGGATATGCATTATCTTTACTAGGGCCTGCATTTCTGCCCAAGTCTCGACACTGCGGTCAGTCATCAATTTTACCTGGGACTCAATATTTGAGCCCACAATCTCCTCACCCTACACAAAATTCATGGTGAGGGGTAGCTTTGCTAGGGCCTTTTCTATCTTTGACTTTGCCGCTGCC
>MU224425.1:601289-624508 GCA_018584345.1 Thuja plicata
GGTCTCGGTTGTGGATGGCAACTCCGGACTTCCGGGAGGAGATGATGCGGATGCTTCAGACATGGTTGTAAAATGAAGTCCGGACCTGCGAGACAAAGCGACCGTCAGAACATATTTATCAAAATAACATAGTAAATCTGGGGTCCGGAGACCTCTGCACAAGGCGTTTTGCCTTTCCTAAAAAGTTAGTTTTACGCATAAGTACCCAAAAAGCAGAACACAAACTTAGTATTTTTATCATATCTCCAGGCCCAGGAAGTTTTATCACATTTGACGAAGACATAGGGTGAATGGCGAAAAGAGGTCCGAGGCCCAGAGAAATGACCGTTAGCAAATAAGAATGTGGAAGCAAGTCCACATGGACGCCATGTGCCCTAGCATTGAATGGATGTGATGGCACTGGTGGCAGAGCCAACTGTTCGAACGCGCGAAAAGGGAAAGCCACTTGGCCAGAAGTAATTGCATGCATGGGAAATAAATGAGGCTCTGACAGCCTTGATGGAGGAGAGAGAAAACCGCCTGTTTGAAACTGGCCGAGAGCCGAGTTTCAAACAGGTGGTTTTCTGCCTCGAAGCAAGCCTTGAAGTGAAAAACCAGAGGCAAAAGGTGACTCGAGCAGCTCGTCGAGCCACCCAGAAGGATATATAGAGAGCTGAGGGGTATATACATGGAACATAGGAGATATACAAGGGTTACCTATAGAAATATACATATATACAACTTTATACACATGGAAAGACTCCCGCAGGAAAAACCAGACAAAGCTGAAACTAGAATATACAGCTATTTACATTATGTTCATGCTACCTACAGGCTATTTACAGACTATCTACATCTGCACAGAAGGCAGACAACCTTCTGGTAGAGCCGAGCCACCAACAAGAGACAAAACCAGAAGACCAAAGAAACAACAGAGAAATAAAACAATGAAAACAAAAATAAGCAAACCCAAAGAAAACCAGAAAATGAAAGCAAAGCGAAGAGGAGGGAAGCAGAGAAACCAACCTGAAAACATGGAAGGCGGAGGAAGGAAAGATTACCAGGAGAACTCTGCAACAACCTCGAATCGTTAAGCTGCCAAGCTCACCACCACGAAGCACTAGCGTACGTCTGAGAACAATAGAAGGTGTTAAGCTTTGATTATCACAAATCTCTCTGTAACTGCTCTGCTAATCGCTTTGAAAATCGCTCTATTTCACTCTAAGTGCTCAAAGATTTTAATCGCGGTAAGTGTGAAAATGACAGGCGAGTCTATTTATACCCACGGTAAAAAGTAATCCTCCTCCTTCCGGAGATTTTAGGTCCGGCAAAACCTTCGGACTCTGGGCCTGGGGATTCCTTACGAGGATGTTCTTAAGACTTAGGAACATCATCGCAAAAAAAATCCCAATGTCCGGAATCCAGCTTCCAACCAAAAGGAAACCTCTGGGATCCGAGATCTTGGAGGGGAAAAAAAAACAAACCAAGAAAACAACACACACCGGGGAAGAAAACCCCGGAGAAGGAAAGCAAAAAGGAAAAGAGACAAAGAAAAGCCGTAGCAAAAAGCAAAGCAAAAAAAAAAAAAAAAAAAAAAGGGGGACCCAACATTTTGCACACAAAATGTAGGGACGGGGATGCAGGGCATAACAAATGGCGACTATCTGAGACAAATGCCTTAGCGCATTTGAGAACCATAGAATCTCTGGTTAGCACAACTGGAACACATCGTCCTCTTGAAGCGTTTGACAAGCAGAGAGCTGCATATCCGAGAGAACCCGACCACACAAGAGTCAGTCCGTAGCCTATCATCAGTGGTTTCGTGTGTGGTTTGGAAGGAAATCAAGCCGATAACCCCTGGGAGGAATAGAGAAGCGATACTAATTACATCGAACCAGTCATCAATTTGATTGCTTTCCCCCGGAGGCTGGAGTTTCGTCCTGCTTTTCCTCTTATTATTTTATTCATTTCCAGGTGGGGAAGGTGGTACTTCTTTCACCATTGAGCTTAAGATTAGCTAAATTCAAATGGCGGTACTTCTTTCACCTATCCACCTATATTTAGATATTCAAAGAGGATAAAACTCTAGACCCAGGAAGAATTTCTTTAGATTTTAGACATGGATCAACCAACCAGTATAACTGATCTACCCTCGGCGTGTCGGATTACTTGTTCCTTATATTATTATTATTCACTGATTGCCAGACTCTCGGAGAAAACACCCAATGGAGATTGCTCGAAAATGTGCCATATCCTGCAAAACAATCCCGGAGACCGGGTTGATTCCACCATGATAAAGATAGATTCTAAAGTTCACCATGCCAGAGGCATTGCACTGGAGGCCCAAGTTATGCGAAGCATTCCAGTTCTTACAGGATGGGACAAAATGTCGGGGCCAAAAGAGCCAAAAGTGAAAACAAAGACAACAAAGAAAAAAGGGAGACTATCCCAGAGGGCAGCCAACAAGACTATTTACAAGGGGACATTTACATATAATACAACTTTTGGACAATCTTACCCTTACTTGAAATAATGCTTGAGAAACTGTCCATTAACAGGCAATGCGACAGGTTCTCCAGTCAAGGTGTTAAGGTGGTAAGTATTTTCCCCATAGATTTCTGAGATTAAGTATGGTCCGAGCCAGAGCCGTTGGAACTTGGTGTGCTTTCCTTTCTTCTCCCGGGCCTTATCCCACAACAGGACCAGATCTGAGATCTGAAAAGCCTTGTATTGGGCTCCTCTGTCAAACCATTGTTTTACTACTGCTTGATGACGCGCAAAGTGTTCAAGGGCTGCGTCTCGCTGTTCTTCCATTCGCACCAGATTTAAAATTCAAACCTCCACAATGTTGTCCCTGTTGTTGAATTCCTGCATAAACTGTAAAACTGGGATCTGTAAGTTGACTGGGAATACTGGGTTCTAACCATAAACCAGGTGGAATGGGAATGTCCCCAGAGCGGCTTTAATATGAATGCGATCCGCCCAGAGGGCGAATTTCAATTTTTGGTGCCAATCCCGGGGGTTTTGTTCCAATAAATGTTTGATCACCTCAAGAAGATTCTTGTTTGTTGATTCAGCAACGCCATTTCCCTGAGGATAATAGTTACTGGAGAACTTCAGTGTGATCTTTCAGTTGTAGGTCCATTCGAGTAATTGTGCAGAAGAAAATGCCGAACCATTGTCACATACCAAAGCAAAGGGCATTCCAAACCTTGTGATGATGTTTTCTTCTAAGAACTTGATAACTACATCTGCCATGTTGTTTTTGCAAGGGGTAGCCTTAGACCACCGGGTGCAATAGTCAGTAGCAGTCAGAATGTATCGGTGGTTGGCAGATGAGTTGGGGTTGATCTCCCTGATGAAGTCAAATGCCCACTGGGCAAAGGGTCTATCCTCATAGACTGGTTGCAGAGGCATGGCTGGGTTACGCTCATGATGTGCCATAGTATGGAAAGTATGACATTTCCTGACATGAGCATAAACATCCTTGAAGATACAGGGCCAATAGTATCCAGCCTGAAGGATCTGGTGGGCAGTGGCATCGGTTGAACCATGCCCGGTTCCAAACTGTCCATGGAATTCATCAATTATTTTTACAGCTTGGTCCCTGTCGATGCACCAGAGGTACACTCCTTCGTAGTTCTGACGGTAAAGCGCAGATTTTTTGATCATGAAATGGGCGCTTTTCATCCGCAGGGCACGACGTTTGTGAAGAGGTAATCCCTTCGGGCATTTGTTGTTTAGCAGCAAGTACACCAGATCGGTATACCACGGATCCTTGGTAATGGACTCCACCGTATAAGTGTGGCATTCTACGTGGGGAATCTCTTCTGCTATTGTTTGACTTAGTCCCTGGCCTCAAACTATTTTCATGGGCTGCATCTCTAAATCGTATTCCTGGAGGATGGCCATCCATTTCCCCCGCATTTTTCCCAATTCACTCTGCATCAGCAGAGATTTGACAGCCTGGTCTGGGATGATAGCATGTACTTTTCTCTGGAGAATATAATGCCAGAATTTCTTCACGGTGCAAACCAAAGCAAAGGCCTATTTTTCTAATGATGAATATCGAACTTCAGTGTTCTTAAAGGGGGAACTCATGAAAGCAATTGGTTGTTCCTCCCCTTTAACCTTTTGGGTTAGTACTGCCGCGGCAGAATGCGGTGAAGCAAACGAGTATATGTAAAATGAGAGGGAATAGCCCGGACTAGCCAGGACAGGTGCCTCCATTATCGTCTGTTTAATCTGGGTGAACGCCCACTTTGCTTCAGGACTCCACTAAATTTTGGTATCCTTTTTCATCATTTCATTGAGTGGCTTAACTATCTCTGCGAATCCTGTGATGAATCGACGCACGAAGTTGATTTTTCTAAAGAAGGATCGCATTTCTTTCTTGCTACCAGGCATCTGTAGGTTTAGCAATGCTTCGACTCTATCAGGGTCTATGGATATACCCTTCTCAGAGATGATATGCCCGAGCAACTTCCCCTCGGTGACCCCGAATATGCACTTCTTGGGGTTGAGGGATATTCCATACCGGTGACATCTCTCACAGATCTGAGCGAGGTGGGCAGTGTGATCACGCCTGTCCCGGGAGAAGACGGTCAAATCATCTATGTAGATGATTATGCATCGATTTACAAGGCCTTTGAACGCAATGTCCATGGCCTTCTGAAAAGTAGCCCCCGCGTTGATCAACCCAAAGGGCATTCTTCTATATGCAAACGTTCCCCACTTGGTGGTAAACGCTATTTTCTCTTTGTCCTCATTTTTGACCATGACCTAGTTATATCCCGAATATCCATCCAGGAAAGACATCATCTGAGATCCGTTCACTATTTGTAACACCTCGTCCTATGAGGGGAGAGGGTGATTATCTTTTTTGGAGGCCTTGTTCAAATTTTGGAAATCCATGCAAAGGCAGATCTCATCGTTCTTCTTCCTGACTGGGACCAGGTTGGCAACCCATGTAGTATGCCGGATTGGAAAGATAATCCAAGCTGATAGCAGTTTTTCTACCTCCTGACGAAACAGAGGCTCTATCAGGGGGTTGACCGGTCTTTGTTTTTGCCAAAAGGGCTTAACGTCTGGTTTCAGGGGGATGGTATGGGTCATGATGGATGTGTCATATGTCTTTAAGTCTTCATACCCCCAGGAGATTACATCAATGTATCCTTGGAGAACCGCGAGAATCTTCTCCTTTTCCTCAGGGGAACAGGAGGTGCCTATGTGGATGATTTTCTCTTCACCGGGCTGGCCAATGTTAACCTTTTCAAACTTTCCTCCCTCCGGGGAGGATGATACCTTCTCACGAGCCCGAGGGTCCAAGTCAAAGATTTGCTCTAATGCAACCATCCCCTTAGGGATAGTGTTGGTGGGCAAGTCCATGATCCCATCTTCATCACCCTATCCAGTGTCATCATGGTCTTGTTCCTCCACTATCTGATCCTCAAAAACACCAACATTGGCCATGAAGGCCAGGATATATTGATTTTCCTCAAAAACCTGAAAGTGAGTAACATTGTCTGGAATGGAGGGGGTGGGGACCATCTCAACTGAAAACCTCCAGAGTCGTGAGCCGGCCATCGGCTCAAGTGTGCTGACAGAAATGGCTAGGGCATCCGGGACATAGTTTCGTCGCTGGGGAATAAGGTCAATGCCAAAGGCATCAAAATCTTCAATAAGGCTCCAAGCCCGATTGCGGTATGCGGCCAGTCTTTTGTCAAGGCATGTGTATTCACTCCGGACTTGTTTAACAACCAACTCTAAATCACCCAGAGCCCGGAGGTGGGTGATACCTTTCCTTAGTGCGAATAGGAGTCCAAGGACCAAGGCCTCGTACTCCGTGACATTGTTTGTGCAGTTAAACTGCAATCTGTAGGACGCGAGGAAGGATTTCCTCCGTGGGTTGATTAATTCTACCCCGGCCCTACAGCCTTGTTTGGATCGGGACCCGTCAAACTTAAGGGTCCATAAGTCATTGTTTATAATCTGGGGCTGGGGACGGGGAGTTTTCTTTGGATTGTCACTGGGAGACTTGGGGATTTCCTCCTGGACTACCGACGTGGAAGTGGAACTTATCCCCGGAGGCATTTCGATTGGTGATTCCCAGGTGGATAGCACTAAAGGAGTGCATCCCGTAGAAGTACTGGGTCCCAGGGAAACTATTGTATGTTCACTCCGGAGGATATCAAGTTGTCGGGTAGTGATTGATAGGCATGGCGCACACTCGTGCTCTGAATGTTTTTGGTAATGCACTCGGCACCAAGTGTCGGATAGGAGTGTGGCAAGGGTCACTGTTGAACCCTGAGAGTTAACTTCAACCCTCACCTTTTCTTCTAAGTCTTGTGCTCTTTGTAATACTACGGGATCCTCTCCAGGGATGAAATCAAATGTTAAGATTTCAAGAGGTCAGTACACCCCCAGAGAAGACTCAGAGAAAAGGACTTCATTGACCCTCCCAACATTGGTGAGGGCCTGTTTCATCTGGGGTTCGCTTTCGACCTAGATCTGATTGGATTCTCCTTCCAACGGAAGCCATAAGTGGGTGAAGTCGGTCGAAAAGTATCCATTTAAGGACTTAGACCAATTCTAACTTAGTAACATCCCGTAGGTCTCTGGGATGTCCACCACTTGGATGTCAATGATGCTGGCTATTCTGGGGTCCTGGATGAGATGTATCCAGACATTCTTCAATTCTCCCACCATTTTTACAGCAGTCTTATCTAGTTGGATCACTGCGCCATTAGACGAGGTGGGGTGGAGTCCGAGCTTCTGAAAAATGGAAAAGGGCATGATGTTACCCGAAGCTCCAGAGTCTACTAGGCAGTTATGTATATTTTTGCCATAGATGTTCAGGCCTAGTAGGAAGGGAGGATCCTCATTGTTTCCCCAGAAGACAGCCGCGTTAGCATCTTCGAATGAGACAGTCTTAGGTGGGTGGCTGACTGCTTCTGGGTTCCCTAAGAGCTTTAGAAGGGACTTCTTCTGCTCAGGACAATTTAACAAAACCTCCATCAAGGTCATGGAGGTGGTGGTCTATTCTAACGCCTTCGTGATGTCGAATCTTCCTCCCGGGAACTGGTGATTTTCCTCCGTGGGATCTTTTGCTTGGTTAGAGCTAGGAACTTTTGGAGGGGCGGGTTGATCAGTTGCATTACTTCAGGGAGGAGGAGTATCTTTGGTGGGAGGTGTAGGCGTATAAGCTGGTCCTTTACCCGCTTGGCTCCGGGTGTTGTATGGAGCCCGTGGGTTGGTAAAGGCGTTGGCCTTAAAGGGCGGGATGGATTCATCAAAGAATCCCTGTAGTTCAGATTCTTCTTCATCTTCCCCGGGAGTACCGAAGAAGATGGTGTCATAGGTGAAGGCACTGTGGGTTTGCTCTTGGACAGGGGGCTCCAGGGGAGCGGTATCGTGCGATTGCTGCCTGTCCAACTGGGAGATCATTATGACTTTCTCCAGAGTGGCACAATTCACTTCATTGTGCGAACCTGTATCGTGTAGTCTACACCAGTTAGTCATGGGCTGGAAGTCTGTGACTGGCGTAAAATGGGATGGTCCAACACCATTTTGGTTGGTGTTTTGGTTCAGAGGCAGGCCTCCGGTATTAGCGTTGTTCCATTGTTGTTGGTTTGGCCTGGGCCCATTAAAGTTTCTTCCCCCGGTATTGTTGTTTCATTGGCTGGAGAAGATATTCCCTCTCTGGGAATTTTAATTCTGGGGTGCATAGGACCCAGCCTTCAGTTGACCCATGTCCATAGTCAAAGTGGATGGCATTCGCCAGAGGGACTCAACCTCGGCGGTCAACTGAGTGTTAGCGTCACAATGGGATGGTTGTGGCGATTGTTGGCTTCCCAGGAAGGCAGCAGGATTAGCCAGAGTCGAGGGCGGCAATCCTCCAGCCGCGGAGGACTAGAAGAAGGGCACTCCGGATGGCTGTGTCTAAGTCTGTTGTGTCTGCTGTGGCTGATTCCAAGGGAAGACTTCTAGACCCAGTGTCATCTGGGTCTGGGAGGGGTAAACATATCGCGCCTGTCGGTCTATCAAAGGTGGCGGGGGATTCAGCACCATCGAAGGGGTGCCTATTGCCAGATTGGGATTGTAACCCCCGGCATAAGCATATCCGCCGGGGATCATATTGAAAGGCGTGTTCTGTCCAATCCCGCCCGGGGATTTGTTGAGACCGCGGGACAACTCTAAGGCCAGGTTGTAGACTTTCACCAAAGTATCCCGGTCGCCCGGGGCGATTGTTCTCCAAAGGAGGGTAGCAACAAAAGGGTCCATCATGTTAAGATATGTCTGTATGGTAACATCTAGCGATGGGACAAAAGGGCCCGTGCACCTCTTCAGGGCACACTAGAACCTGTGGTTGAATGCTGCAAGGGGTTCTTGGGTTCCTTTCTGATGGAGATGAACTGGCTATGGGACCAGGCTGGGTCCACATGCACGCGAAAGGCAGCCAAGAAGGCATCCTCCATATCCTGCCAAGTGTTTATGGAGTTGGCAAGAAGGTTCAAGTACCAGTTCAACTCACTTTGTCCTAGGGACAAGGGAAACATCCAGGTCACAACATCTTCATGCTGGATCCGGTGTCGGTTCATGGCATCCTTGTATGCCTGTAAATGTTCTTCTGCGGTCCGTGAGCCTAAGTGCTCATATTGTGGGCAGATATTCTCTAGGTGAGAGGGTAAATCATTGATTGCGCCCAAAAAAGTGCCCATTGGGGACCCAGTGTTTTCGAAATATGCAGCCATTGCGGGAACTATATGTTGGGTAGTTTGGGTAGTGGTTCCCGGGACCGTCTGGGGAGTTTGAGTATTCAAGGGTATGGTAGATCCCCAGACAACAGTGGCTGGTAGGACTTTCGAAGTCTGCTTCTTTCGAGCAGGAGGCTCGAGTTCAACAAACCTTCCGGGTTTCGGGGCCGATCTAAGGACTCTTTCAAATTTAGCTGGGGAAAAAGACCCAATCCCACTAAAGGCTTGTCTCCTAAAAGTACAACTCGGGGAACCCTCAGGAGGTGTAAAATCAGAATCCTAGGAGGGGGATGAGTTCATTCCCTCCTTCTAGCGCCAGTTTCTGTTGACGGGGTTTTGTTGACTGAGTCCGCCAACAGTCATAAGTTGTCACCGGGTTCTGGAGAAATCGGCCAACTCCGCCTGCAAAGGTTGTCCAGGGGAAATAAATCCTCTGGGCCTTCAAGCACCTGGGTGTCGGGTCACAATGATGCGGGGCTTGGTTGGGAGATGTGACTATTTTCGAGGGGGATAGCTAGTTACTTCAACTCATTCTCTGAGAGATTCAGAATAGTAAGGGTTTTCCGAAGCATTCTATACTTAGCAAATAAAATGAAAAGATCCTGCAGGGTTAGAAACATTTATCTAACTACAGTTATGCTGAAAATTCTGGAACATCAACAATACTCTGAAAGGCTACACTAAATACTGAAGAAATACACAACCATCAGTTAGCATTTTATCAATAGCAGAATAAGGAGGTCATTAATCTACTTTAACATATCAGAGTAAAGGACATACAGAATATTAAAACATAAAATACCATTAACTTAGAAGCAGGGACGCTAACAACATCATTGCCATGAATCCTTCCTTCTTCATTAATATTCTTTCTAGCAAGCACTGGTGCGTGATACAAGGGTGGCTCCAGGGGAGCATCTAACTACCAAAAATAGGACAATGGAGCATTGAGCTCTGCAACTAAAACCAGAAATCACTTTGCTATTTCTTATGGACAACAAAATCATCAATTTTGCTGACCCTTGGAAATGGGTCGATTTGCCTATTTATACAACTTTCTAACCTTAACCCTATTTTACTGTGTTTTAATAAAATACACTATCTGGGGGCCGGTACTACCTGCGCCACCCTACAAAAGACCTGAAGACGGAATAGGTCTTCCATGTCAGAAGAAGAAGACAAGAATATACATCAGAAGAATCAGCCTCGAGAAGAGAGCCAGAGAGAAGAAAGAAGAAAGTAGGTCCCCCGGGGACCGAGGCTACATGCCTCATAAATGGGAAATGTGGCGCCATGTCTCCAATGTGCCAGTGTACCTTTGAATCAGCGCCTTGAGAAGACCACCTTGTCAGAAACCAACTTCCGAGCCAATGCATCTTGATGTGCCCAACTACCCTCTGACAGTCTTTATTAACCACCTCTGAAAGTGACTGGTCGGCCTCGGGGACCGGGACACAGATCACTTTAAAGAATACAAAATTTTGGATCCAGAACTCTGAGATCCGGGAACTTACATCCCCAAAAGAATAAAGAACGCTTAATGCTCAAATTTCCCTGGTTCCCAGAGAAAGTTCAAGGCTGTTTATTATCGTTGAAGGCCTGAAGGATGTGGAAAATGCCATTTTCATCAATCTTCCTTAGGCTGGCCCTTCGGTGCCTGGCCACTTCAACTTGTTCCGCTAGGTCCGGAACATTATTTTTGAACTTATCTTCCATCTTTGCGGCATCATGGCCTTTAAGCACCATTTCGGTCAGTTTTGTCATTCGGGCCCCATCCATCCCCTTTGGGGATTGATACCGAGATGCCATCATTTTATCAAAATTCCCCAAAACTGATTTCTTGGGGGTATAAGTATTTGTACCAAGGGGATCAACCCCGGAAGCCTTTATTACAAATGCTTTGTACAAATTGGAAGAATTCTTTACTGTATTTACCTTTTCTTGTAAGGACTCTACCAGTTGCTTGGTTACCTCCAATGTGAGGTCCAATCTGAAGTGCTGAGCCCTTACAAAATCAAATGATTCTTCACCCAGAATTTTAGATTCAAAAATTATGTCTTCCCCCAGGGTGAGGAGCTCTTTGAACTCTACCTTCCACACCTGGTAATTCTCTTCGTCACTTTCCCACTACTTAATCAGTGCCTCTGCCTGTAAAATAATCTGCCGGGCCATATACAAATTTGGGAGAGTGGCCGCTAGGAAACGTCGGGTGTTTCCTATCTGTAGAGCGACCCATTCGTCTACTTCCTGGGCCTTCTTCTTCATTACCCGCAGGGAGTCTATGTCGCTCTGCGACAATTCTTCTGATGTGGAGGTCTGTGGAGGGGCGGCGTTGAGGGGTCGGGCAAGCTCTGCAAGCAACCCCATAAGGTTTGCATTCTTCTCCTTTTCTTCTTTGAGCCTCTGGGCCTCTTTTTCATATCGGGCCTCCATTGCCCTTGCTACCTCCTTCAGCAGGTCTACTTCACCCTGCTTTCCTTTTTTTCCCAAAGATACCTCTGTGATGTTATAATCGCCGGGATCCACTGTCGCTTCATCGGCGTCTGGGGGAGGCGTTGCCACCACTGCACTTGTTTCTCCGCCCGACCCAGTTCGAAGGGTATGAACTATCTGGGCCTTCTTTGCTTTTGGTGGGGCCTGGGCTAAGGCCATCATTTCGGCCAGGGAGAGAGGGACTATTGGAGCGGATTGGGTTTTCCTTTTTCTGCTTTCTGCCAGCCATGGAGGTGGGAGAGGTGGCCTTCCTGCCAGAGTGTGTTCTTCAGATTCTCTCCCAGTGTCCGGTGGCAGCTGCTCCTTTTCAACATGTACTTCCTCTGTCTCTCTCCCTGCCGGAACCTCTTCTTCAGCAACATCTTCATATTTTATCTCCTCAGCCTGGTCCCGGATGTCAATTGATGTGTCTAGACCCTGGTCAGCTTCTTCGGGGATCTCTTCTTCATGTTTCTCTTCTTCTTTTTCTTCATCTATCGGTAGTAGGGGTGGTATCGGGCCAAGATTCAGAGTTTGGGCCACTGTGATTACCTGCCCGAAGGTTGCCCCCGGGAGTGGCCTTGGGAACACGGCAGCTGGGGTTACGGTTGATCCCAAAGTTTTAGGTCTGGGTTCCCCAACGAATGTCTTCTATTCACTTGGTGGCTGTTGGTCCACTCCCATACCTTCTACTTCCAGGTTCTTTGGATCCACAGCCTCTTTTTCTTGCTCCGGGACTTCCGTTCCCGCTTGTATGTCACCTCCTTGCAGATTTCCAAATTCATCGACTGTGAACATGTCAAAATCTTCCTCCAGAGGGGGATTGGCTGGGATGTCCACCTGTTCTATTTCCTTCTTCAGTTCCGGGGAACTGGAGGAAAGTATTTCCACTTCTTTTGGGAGGGAAGCCCTTGGCATTGGTTCTGCCTTTGGCTATGCAATATGCTTTCTCTTCCTCTGGGTGATCAGAGGCGGCCCCACATCAGCTATTACTGCTGCCTCCGTTGGATCCACCCCCGTCGCGTTAATCATCAAGGCTGCCATTGATGGGAAGGAAGGGGGACGAATTGGTCCGGCCATTAGCGGGGGAGTGGCGAGCCTTGTGATCAACTGCTCCCTCATTTGTTGGGAGGCCGCTACAGATTGCTTAATCTGCTCTTGTATCGGGACTTCTTGCATGGAGGGTGTTGTTTCTATCCCCTTTCCTTTATTTGCGCCTTGTGCAGAAGTCCCGGCCGACGGAGTCAACTTTGGTACCGGTGGTGGTGCTGCTTTTGGTACCGGCCTGCAGGCTAGGCGTGTACTCCCAGGGCATGCTTTCTTAAAATAGGCATGACTTCTCTCGACTACTTCCCGAGTGAAGTCCTCAATTGTGTGGTCCTCCTAGATGGCCCAATTCATTGCCGACAGTGGTATTTTGTCAATCTCCTTTTCTTTGTACTGGGGATCTATGGTGGGGGCGTCGTCTAAAAAGCCCGCTGGGAACCTCCAGAGCTTTAGCTCCTGCATCATTCCAGCCGTCATTCTATCATAATGCCAGTTGCGCACATCCATATCATCCTGGCGATCCGCCCAAAAGTCTTCCATGTGTGCGTGGTGGGGCTCCGAATCCCGGGGCAATGTCGTTGCAATTCTACCATGCGGATCAAAATTTCTTCGTGCCAGATAGAATTTCTGCAAGTTATAACATTTTTGTTCATTGTCTGCCTCCTTCGTGGTGGCTAGATTGTAGGTGTAGTTCCCATAGGAGATTGGGAATGAATCGTTTGGGACCTTCTTGTGGGCCAAGAGGGTATGCAGTTCCATCATCTGTCGGCAATATTACAGCAGCACAATCTTATCCCCGCAATGCTTGGGCAACAAGTAGGGCTTCCCGGAGAAGCTGGTGACCCTAATGTATGTGTGCTACTAGAACTGGATATAGTAGTTCCCATAACTACTAACCAATTTCATCGCCTCAGTAGTCAGGCGGTATCCGGCATCCCGGGTGGGCGTGAGTAAATGGTAGTAAATGAAGGAGTCGTTTACCCGACAATAACTGGGGAAGTTGGCTTCCCATTGGATCTGTGGGAAATGGTCCCACGGTGCTTTCTTTCCCCGGCCAAGTCTGAGAACACCATCTGTAAGTAGGCCATTGGAGTGGGGCCTCTGTTGGGCCAAAGCCCAGAACACATAAGAAGTCATGTAGAACTTCTTCTTCTTGTTCAGCTGCAAGAACTGGGAGTCGACATGATTGGAGATAATGGTCGCCCAGTCGAAGAATTCTCCCTTAGTGGAAATGCCCAGTAGGAAATAGTACATTCATTTTGAAAATTCTTGGGTGGAGGGCTGCCCAAATACCTGAGCCAATGCTATCATCCCCATTTGGATGCTTTCCTTGAATTCGGAGCAGGGGATATCTATATTCATTCTTTTTGGATCCCTCTTCGGGACCTTGAGCCAATTGGTGTTCATGTACACCGGGGTAGCATCCTCTAGTTGGTTGAATTGTTTCAAGGCCTCAGTCCTTGTGACCACTGTGGCCCTATCAAATTGCGGGATTCCCAGGCCTGCTTGGAAAGTAACTGGGTCAAGGGACACCAGTGGAGTGGGGAATCCTGTAGGTTCTGCAGCTACAAGCATGACGGCCCAGATGAAAGAGTTATAGTTGGTAGCCAGGGTGAGAACAAGCTCTGGAGACTGCACGGAGCATGGGAAGCAAGCTGCCTGGAGGATTCCGGAACCTCTGATGTTGGTTGCAATTTTGTCTCCAGCTTGTCGCTGGATATGCATTATCTTTACTAGGGCCTGCATTTCTGCCCAAGTTCTGACACTAGGGTCGGTGATCAATTTTACCTGGGACCCAATCTTTGAGCCCACAATCTCCTCACCCTGCACAAACTTCATGGTGAGGGGTAGCTTTGCTAGGGCCTTTTCTATCTTTGACTTTGCCGCTGCCCTGGTCTTGGTTGTGGATGGCAACTCTGGACTTCCGGGAGGAGATGATGCGGATGCTTCAGACATGGTTGTAAAATGAAGTCCAGACCTACGAGACAAAGCGATCGTCAGAACATATTTATCAAAATAACATAGTAACTCTGAAGTTCGGAGACCTCTGCACAAGGCATTTTGCCTTTCCTGAAAAGTTAGTTTACACATAAGTACCCGAAAAGCAGAACACAAACTTAGTATTTTTATCATATCTCCAGGCCTGGGAATTTTTATCACATTTGACGAAGACATAGGGTGAATGGCGGAAAGAGGTTCGAGGCCCGGAGAAATGACCGTTAGCAAAGAAGAATGTGGAAGCAAGTCCACGTGGACGCCACGTGCGCTAGCATTGAATGGATGTGATGGCACTGGCGGTGGAGCCAACTGTTCGAACGTGCGAAAAGGGAAATCCACTTGGCCAAAAGTAATTGCACACATGGGAAATAAATGAGGCTCTAACAGCCTTGATGGAGGAGAGAGAAAACTACCTATTTGAAACCAGCTGAGAGCCGAGTTTCAAACAGGTGGTTTTCTGCCTCGAAGTAAGCCTTGAAGTGAAAAACCAGAGGTAAAAGGTGACTCGAGTAGCTCGTCGAGCTACCTGGAAGCATATACAAAGAGCCGAGGGGTATATACATGGAACGAAGGAGATATACAAGGGTTACCTACAGAAATATACATATATACAACTTTATACACACAGAAAGACTCCCGTGGGAAAAACCAGACAAAGCTGAAACTAGAATATACAGCTATTTACATTATGTTCATGCTACCTACAGGCTATTTACAAACTATCTACATCTGCACAGAAGGTGGAAAACCTTCTGGCAGAGCCAAGCCGCCAGCAAGCGACAAAACCAGAAGACTAAAGAAACAACAGAGAAACAAAACAACGAAAACAAAAACAAGAAAACCCAAAGAAAACCAGAAAATGAAAGCAAAGCGAAGAGGAGGGAAGCAGAGAAACCAACCTGAAAACATGGAAGGTGGAGGAAGGAGAGATTACAAGGAGAACTCTGCAACAACCTCGAATCGTTAAGCTGCCAAGCTCACCACCACGAAGCACTAGCGTACGTCTGAGAACAGTAGAAGGTGTTAAGCTTTGATTATCACAAATCTCTCTATAATTGCTCTGCTAATCGCTTTGAAAATCGCTCTATTTCACTCTAAGTGCTCGAAGATTTTAATCGCGGTAAGTGTGAAAATGACAGGCGAGTCTATTTATACCCGCGGTAAAAATTAATCCTCCTCCTGGAGATTTTAGGTCTGGAAAAACCTCCGGACTCTGGGCCTGGGGATTCCTTACGAGGATGTTCTTAAGACTTAGAAACATCATCGCAAAAAAAATTCTAGAGTCCGGAATCCAGCTTCCAACCAAAAGGCAATCTCCAGGATCCGGGATCTCGGAGGGGAAAAAAAACAAACCAAGAAAACAACACACACCGGGGAAGAAAACCCCGGAGAAGGAAAGAAAAAAGGAAAAGAGACAAGGAAAAGCCGCAGCAAAAAGCAAAGCAAAAAGAAAAAAAAAAAGGGGGACCCAACATTTTGCACACAAAATGTAGGGACAGGGATGCAGGGCATAACAGGCTGCTAGATTTTGGCTAGGTTGAGCGTTAGTCCTTGCAGTTATCTGAGAAGCTTGGGTATTCTGAGGTGTAGCAAATCCCCAGATAAGATTGGTGGGCTGCTTGGTCTTCGAGGTCCTTTTTTTTCTAGGAGGCTCGAGTTCAACAAACTTTTTGGGATTCAGAGCTGATCAAAGGATTCTTTCAAAGCGCGCAGGCGAAAAAGACCGTATCCAGCTAAAAGTTTGACTCCTAAAAATATGTCTTCGGGAACCCTCAGGCATAATAAAATCAAAATCTTCAGAAGGGGATGAGCTGATGCCCTCCTTCTAGCACCAGTTTCTGTTGATGGCACTTTGTGATAGGTCTCATCAATAGAGGAAGAGTTTTCACTGGTTATAGGGGTACCGACCAACTTTGCCTTTAAAGTTTATTTGGGGAATAAATTATCAGGTCCTTCAAGCACCTGAGTGTCAGGTCTCGACGGTGTGGGGAGCTAAGTTGGGCAAGTGACTATTTTTGTTTAGGGGGATAGCTAGTTTCAACTCATTTTCTCTGGGGATTTTTTTGGTAGGTTGAGGTTTCCTGCAAGCATGCATGATTTTACCAAATAAATAGCAAAAGATAGATCAAGGTTAGGAGTTCGTTATTCTACTTATAGTCATGCAATATATCTTTAACATCAACAATGCTCTAATGAACTACACTAAATACTGAATGCATACAAAACCATCAGTTCATACATATTCAATAGCAAGGGGAAACGAGATCATCTAATCAAAACATCAGAGAAAAGGACATTAGAAACATATAGCACAAAAGAGAGATTGTTAACTTGAAGATCAAAGCACCAACAACATCATTGCCAGAAACTCTTCCTTCTTCATTAACAGGGTGTTCCAGCAACACTGGTGTGTACATCAATGGCTCCAAGGAGAATCTAACTAATAAGAAATACTAAGCATTGAGCTCTGCAAATACTAAGAAATGAAAATAGGTACTTGCTATTACTTGGACTACAAAATCATCAATTTTACCGACCCTTGAAATGAGGTCAGACTTATTATTTATACACATAAATTGCCCTAAAAATAACCTAATCTAAGTGTACACTCAACCATTAAAATACAATGTCTGGTGGCTGACACTACCTGAACCACTTACAATAACCTCAAAAAGAGCAGAGGTTTGACAAGATAGAGGAAGAAGACAAGAAGAAAGGATGGAAGAATCGGCCTTCAAAAGAGTGTCAGAGAAAGAATAGAAGAAATCTGATCTTCCTAGAGTTTGAGGCTACATGCCTCATTAATGCAAAATGTGGCTCACTGTCTTCAATGCACTAGGTAGTTAATGCTAGAAAAATGCCTTGGAAAAATCACCTGTCAGAGTCATCCCTTTGTCTGACATGCCTTATTAGGATCACCTACCTTCTGACCCCTTTATTGACTGCTGGACAATGACCAGTCGGCTCCAGGGAACCTGGACATGGGTCACTAGAAGAATACCAAACTATGGATCTAGAATTCTAGAGTCCGAGAGCTTATGCTCAAAGAACAATGAATACTCAAAACTACCCTACTGGTGCAAATCTCTAGAGCCCAAAGAGCTTTATTGTCCCTTGTTGTTCTTTTAAGCTTCAAAAATTTGGCTAATGCCATCTCTATCTATATCTTTGATACTATTCCACTGGTCCTGGATAATTCTAAACTTCTCTTAAATATCCCCAGACCCGTCCCATAATTCTTCTACTAACTTTAAGGAGTCATGAGCCCGGAGCATTATTTTAGATATTCTTGACAGTTTTCCTCCGTCGAAGTCCCCGACAGACTGATACCAGGACTCCACCAACTCATGAAACTTACTGATGACATAGTCCTCCTGGGCATATGTCTCAGTGGTGAAAGGATCAACTTGTGAAACCCTTCCAAAAAATGCTTTATAGAGGTCCAAAGGATACCAGACCACCATGACCTTCTCTTTTAGGGTTGTAACTAGTTGCTTGCATGCCTCAATTTTGAGGCCAAGTCTGGAGTACTAGGCCTGAAGGAACTTGAAGGATTCCTCTCCCAAAATTCCTACCTTGGTGATTGCCTCTTCTCTAGAGGTAATGAATTCATCTAATCCGGTCCTCCATTCTTCATATTTTTCTATGTTTCCTTCCCATAGGACGATGACACCGTTTACCTAGCCCAAGATATTATTGACCAAGTAAAGGTCTGGGAGTGACACTTCTAGGAATTTCCTTACGGCCCTGATCTACTCCACGATCCACCCATCTACAGTCTGCGCCTTCTTCTTTATGGACCTAAGAGAATCCATGTCACCCTGCGGAAGTGGTGGTTTGGAGGTGGAGGCTTCTAGACAGATCTTGGCCAGTGGTTGTGTAAGTTATGTGAGAAGTCCAAGGAGATTTTCATTTTTCTCTCTTTCCTCCTTTAACTTCTACACCTGTTTTTCATACCAGGCTTCAACTGTCCAGGTTTTTCTCTTAGCAGGTCTAGCTCACCCTACTTATCTCTCCTCCCCAGAGGCACTTCTGTGACTATGTAATCTTCAGCCCATACTATCACCGCATCTGTATCTGGGGGAGGGGTTGAAACTATTGCAATTGTATTTTGTCCCAGACCACTCTAGAGGGTATGGACAGTCCAGGATTTTTTGGGCTTCTTAGCCTCTGCATTTTGGGCCATCATCTAAGCCAATGATAGGGGAATGCCTACCAGTACTAGGGCCTTTCTCTTTCTAGATTCCACCAGCCAATGTGGCGGTTTGAGCAATTTTGTTGCTAAGGCATGAGTATTAGGGCCTTCTCTGGAGTCTGGTTGTGTATCTCTGATATCCATGGCTGCATCAGACTCTTTTTCCTTTTCTTGTTCCCTGGGGGTTTCAGTGCTTTCTTCCCTAGTGGAATTTTCATTTGTGGTGTTAGGGACCCCATCTCCACCAGCACCAGCATCATCTGTATCACCAAGGTTTTCTCTATCCTTTTCAGCATCTGTTGAGTCAACATTTGTATCTTCAATGTTTTTCCCCTCATCCTTCTATTATTGTTCATCTTTGGCATCATTCACTAGGACATCCTCCTCCTTGGGCACATCTTCTAGAGGAGGCAGAGGTGTCTAGCCAATGTTTGACTTTTGGGCTGCTTAGACCACCTTGCCAAATGTTGTGCTACAGGGCACTTGATCTCCTAAAGTAACTGAAGGCATTTGGAGGGTGACAGTTGGGGGTACGGTTGATCCCGTAGGTCCAGTTTCCCTAGTTGTTGGTTTCTCATCATTGGTTCACCTTGAATCTATCTTGGTCCCTAAGACTAGTGTTTCTTCCACATCTTGTGGATCCTTTTGCATTTCTTCTTGCTCAAGTTCTCGAACCTCTTTCTCCAGAACCACCTCTTTTTCTAGTGTCTCCCCTTCATTGGGGATTATTTCTACTTCTTGTGCGACTATTTCTTCTACCACCTTATCTATCTCCCTATGTAAATCCATGAGCTCGTGGGTCCCAAAGATATCATCAAAATCGTCATGTGGAGGGGAGGTCTCTGGAAGCTCCAATTTGGGGAATTCTGAACTAACCTCCACCAAGGGAACATTGGGCATGCCGGGGCCTGTGTCTGTGCTTGGGGGATTGTCTACCCTCTCCTTCTTCTTTCTTTGCAATGGGGCCCCGACATCCAGAATATTTGCAGACTGTGCCTCGACCTTTGTTTGTCAGCTGATCAGCGCTGCTAGTGAAGGGGATCCTGCCGAGTGAGCAGATCCCATTGGAGTAACTAGGAGACCGTAGGAGAGATGGGTGCTTATTTTGTGGTTTGTTAGTCTGGATGCCTCTAGCTAATCATGATTTTTCTCCAAAATGGGGAGTGGACCTTGGGGAGTAACTTGGGGTGGGATGTCTTTCTTTTACTTCCCCTTGTCCTTGCTTGGTCCCATGGCTCCAGAGGTCAAAGCAGAACCCCACAAGATTGGACCCTGATGGGTGCTCGTCGGACACACCCTCTCAAAATATTTATGACTGTTATCAATGATGTGGTGACTCATATCCTCAATTGTTAAGTTCTTCGGGGTGTCCCAATCCACTGGAGGGAGATCCAACTTGTCGATCCCCTGTTCTTTGTATGATGGGTCCTCTCGGGGCCTATCGTCTAAAAAATCAATTGGGAAGCCCCAGAGGTTGAGGGCCTTCATTAAGCCTTTGGACATCCATGAATGTTGCTAGGCCTAGAGACCAAAATTGTCCTCACAATCTGGCCAGAAGTCTTAAATGTGAACTTTATGTGGTGTGGATGCCCATGGAAATGCCTCTCTTATCTTGTCTACTGGATCAAAAAATTTTCTGGTGAGGTGGAATTCTGCCAGTCCTAGACTCTTTAGATCATTTTTGGCTTAGTTAGCCACTATGAGACTGCAAGAATAGTTCCCACAAGTAATTGAGAATGGAATGGATGTAGCCTTCTTCATGCCAAAGAATGCATGGAGTTCCAGGATTTGCCTGTAGAAATCCAAAAAAATGATCTTATCCTCGCAGTGCCTGGGGAGTAGGTAGGGATTCTTGGAGAATCCGGTCACCTGAATGTAAGTATGTTTCTAAAATTGAATGAAATAATTGCTATATGTTCTCACCAATTTTATCGACTCCTGTGACAACCGGTACTCAGTGTCGCGAGTGAGTGTCAAAATGTTATGGTAAATGAACTTGTCATTTACCATACAAAAATGGGGGAAAGAAGATTCCCACTAGATCTAGGGATAATGATCCCATGGGGCAAGCTAGCCAAGCCCATTCCCAAGAATGCCCACTATCTACAAACCCCAAAGAGTGGGTCTCTGCTGGGTCAGTGGCTACAATACATAGGAGGTCATGTAGAAATTTGAATTCTGGAGGACATTCTTCAGCTGGAAGTCTACATGATTGGCAATGATGGTTTCCTAGTCAAAGGTATGACTGTAGGTGGTGATGCAGTAGAGAAAATAATACATCCACGCCAAAAATTCTCTGGCATGGGGCTTTTTGAAGAGCCTACACAAAAATATGATTCTCACCTGAATGCATTCTTTAAAGTCTCCATGGGGAATATCCAGCTTCATCTTCTTATAGTCCCTTCTCGGGGACTTTAGCCAGTGAGTATTGAGATATTTCTAGGAGAGAATGGAAACTTCCTTGAACTCCTTCAATGATACAGACTAGGAGATAACAATGGCTCCCTTGAACTAGGGGATTCCAAGCTCTAAAGAAAAAGTGGTGGCATCCAGATTGACGATGGCTGCTGGGTAGTGTAGTGGTAGAGGATCAGAGATCAAAACAACTTGGGTGGGAGCATTATAGTGCATCGCCACTTCAAGGATCAGCTCAGGTGCTTGCACTAAGTAGGGGAAAATTGTAGCTTTAATGATGCTGGAGGTGGCCATGTTCTTTTTCTTATCATCTTTGATAGCCCTCTATTGGTACATTGTTTGGATGAGGTTATGCATTTCAGCCCATAGTTCAGGCTTGGTATCAGTGATCTCTTGCAGCTTGGAGTCCACTTTGGACCCCACAAGAACACCTTCCTTCAGGTATTTGGAGGTTAATGGGAGCTTGGCCAACATAGTTTCGGCCTTTCTTTGTGGCTGCCCAAGTGGAGGTAGTTGGAAGCTCTGAACTTCCAAGAAGAGTTGTTACTTTAGACATCTTGATGGATATCCTACAACCTGCAAGACTGGAGAACTATCAATACATCTAATATGTTAAAAATAAAATAGTTTATGGACTCTGGGGAATTCACCGCCATCTCGCACTTGCTCAAAGAATATTAGTACGCATCAAAATCCCAGAATGCAAAATTTAGCAAAGATTGGATTCTGATCGACACCCAGAGGTCTCGAGGCATTAGTTTATGTGACAAAATAGGATGAAGACCTGGGACTTCTCAGCACCCGGAGTCCAGAGAAACTATCCATTATCAATGTGACCAAGAAGCGAGCCATACTTGGCTGACATGGGTTGTCATGTGGCCACGTGATAGATGGCGTAATGGCCCTTAATGGAGACAGGTGGGATGACACAAGGGAAATGAATGCCAGATGGGATGTCTTTTGAATGCTCACTTTAGGGGGAGTTAATCCTACCATTAAGATGAAATGATAGAGGAGAAAGAAAACTACCACAGCTCGAACAAGTGAGGTGTTGAGTTCGACCCAGGAGGACATCATGCGGACAAGCTCCAAACTTGGTTTAAACATGCAGAGGATGATGAGCTCACCATGGGAAGGGTTACCAGGGAAATATAGAAACCCAAATATACATGGGAAAGTTAGAAAATGACACAATCTACAAGAATTATCTACAGCTAAGGACTACTTGAGACTTGCAAGGATTTATAATATCTACATTATTTACAGGGTCGAGAACAACGCGAGGAAGGCAGACAACCTTCCTACAGAGCCATTCCACCAATGGGAGGTGACAACAAACCAGCAAGAAAAAAAAATAAAAATGAAGATGAAACCAAAAGCAAAGAAGCAAAAATGAGCAAAAAAAAGCAAAACCAGGAAAGAGAAAACCAGGAAGACAAGAGTCAAAGGGTCTGCCTTAAAACATGAAGGAACGTAGGAGGAGGAGCACGGGAGGTGCTCTGCAACTTGGTGGTACCCTAAATTTTGAGAATTTAGAAGTCCCAATCCATTATCAAGAAGCAAGTTTTTCCATAATAAAAAAATTAAAGGAAGGAAGCTTTATGACACAAATAAATAGAATTAACTAATCGAAGCCTTCAGAAAATAATGAAATTTCATCCTGCTACAAAGATGATGCCGACAGAAGTTGATGATGGTCAAATTTTAACAATCTAAAACCGACCCAGTTCAGGAAATCAAATTTCCTATCTCCAGCCAAAATATTAACTTTTCATGATGTGTTTTGGATTTTTGACCAAAGCCAAATCCGAAAGTTAGGTAGTTATTTTTTAGTTAGTTTATTATTTTTTCAAAATATTTTGTAATAAGGGTTGTGTCTTTTCACCTTAAAGAGGTGTGGAAGCCACTCAAACACATATATATACATAATGTAAAATGTAAAGTGAAGACAATACAATATAATACAATTTCACATATTTGGATAGTTTTTAATCAACAAGTATAAACATGGACTTGGATGTACTATTTTTTCAAAATCAATAAAGATAAGTCCCTTTTCTTTCACATGTGTAATAGTTTCATTATCATTTTACAATTAGTCCCTTGAATAAACCAATAGAACTTCTTCAAAGTGATAGTTTGATGTGCATGTACCTGATTTGATTCATATTCTATATTTCAATTGGTTTTCTCATTTTGCATGGTTAAATTCTATTGATTGAGGCCTTAGTCAATTGGTTTGTCATTTGAGAAGTATTACCCTTTTGAAATATCTCTGAATTTGTTTTAGGTTGCATGTACATTCCATAACACCTTTGAAGTGATAAGTTTTCTTGTAAAACTGTCTCTGAGGTTGA
>MU224425.1:627337-662380 GCA_018584345.1 Thuja plicata
GTGAAAGCCACTCAAACACATATATATACATAATGTAAAATGTAAAGAGAAGACAATACAATATAATACAATTTCACATATTTGGATAGTTTTTAATCAACAAGTATAAACATGGACCTGGATGTACCATTTTTTCAAAATCAATAAAGATAAGTCCCTTTTCTTTCACATGCGTAATAGTTTCATTATCATTTTATAATTTGTCCCTCAGATAAACCAATAGAACTTCTTCAAAGTGATATTTTGATGTGCATGCTTCCTGATTTGATTCATAGTCTATATTTCAATTGGTTTTCTCATTTTTCATGGTTAAATTCTATTGATTGAGCCTTAGTCAATTGGTCTATCATTTGAGAAGTATTACCCTTTTGAAATATATCTAAATTTGTTTTAGGTTGCATGTACATTCCATAACACCTTTGAAGTGATAAGTTTTCTTGTAAAACTGTCTCTGAGGTTGAACATAATATTGGAATGATCTTGACTCTATTGCCCATGGTAGAATAAGGCACTGGTCTAATCATTATTTGGATTATAGTTATTTAGTTCATTGTTTATAGTTTTGTGATATCTTATCTATCTGTTCATTTCAAATTATATACACATTTACTAAAAATTATTTCAATTACTTAAAGTATTTTAGTTTACAGTTCATGATATATTTATTTTAGTTATATTTATTTCAAGTTCCTTGCCATACTTTGAGAGATGGAAGTTTGAGTTCCATACACAGGTTATTTTCTATAAAAAGCCTATTCAGGTGAAGGTTCACTCACCTTGGTCCTATAGAGCCAGAAGCGTAGGGGAAGAGGATCATAATCAATCATTCCCATTAGTTGGCCAAAAATAATTGGATTTCCCATCATTGGATTGGAAAGTCCAAAGGAAATTCAATTCAGCATTTTTGGGCACCAACACAACTGATGAAGCTTTCACAGACCATGAAATGACCATGAACGCACTACTGTTAATCATTGTTTAAAAACTATTGAGAACCAAGAGAAATTTGCAATTAATCATTGTTTAATCACCTTAATCACTCTGGGTAATTTCTCTGGATAACTTGTTCACGGTAATTGTGAAAGTGACAGGTGAAATCCATTTATACCCTTAGGGTAAAAACATGTTTCTTCCTTCCACGAACCCCGGGAAAGGTAAACCCTCTAAACTCTAAATCTTGGGATTCCAAATAACCACACCCTTTATTTCTAGAGGAAGTGATGATAAGGAATCCCAGAGTCTGGAAATCCAGCCGAATCAAAAGACAAAAACACTTCGGGACCAGGTCCCGGAGGAAGGAGGACCAAAAATCAAAGAAAATGACCCTTAAGGAAGCAAAGGAAAAAGAAAAAAAAGGGGGACCAAACATTTTGTCTACAAAATGTAGGGATGGGTATGCAGGGCATAAAAAATCCTCCCTCCAATCAGCCATTGCAAGTAGAGTTCCAGTCTAGGAATTCCCACCTCTAATCCCTGCTCGCCTTGACAACCACTGTCCTGATATGGGTAGCTGATCTTCCCTCCTCCTCAAGATCGCCTCTAGGTATGAATATGCTCCCTCTATCTAATACTCTATGATATGTACCCTAATCAAAACCCATAGAATCCTCCATACATCCAGTAGTGTGCCTGTTGACTCCCTTGTCAGTAGGTGGAAGATCAAGGTGTCCAAGTGCTATCTCTCAATCAGTGTCGTCATGAGCACATTATGTGCTCTAAGTGGTGGTGACTCATGTACATGATGTAGACTGCATAGTGTCACTTGACCCCACTCTATCACTATCAACCTCTCCCTCGACTCCATCATATTTGGCCATTGCTCCTTTGACCTGAAGGGACATTCTAGCTCCTGCAAGAAGATAATTTATCATTCGACAATGTAGGTGGAAATCCTAGTTGTTAACCCTAGTGTCAGTCCTACTTGTTAACCATTGTCAATCTTAGTAGGTTATTCTATTTTCCATTAGGTTTGGTCTAAGGCATAATGCCCCTTATCTCTAGTTTCCCCTCCCTAGGAAATGGCTAGTTTTTCCATTTTTTGTGCCCCTTTTACCCTTCTTTTTCTAGCCTAGCGGGGGGCTTTTCCCACCCTTGGATGGAAGATATGTCCATCTATCAACCGTCAGCTATGTCACCACCATCCCCAGGTGGAGCCACCCTTTGAGTGATGAACTGATGTGCCACCTTGTTCCTATAGGCGGAGTTTCCCCTTACCACCCTGTCCTTGCGGGCAGAGCCACTCATCGAGGGATGGGTGGCTACACTACCTTCCTCATATGGGTGATTCTTATTCACAGATGAGTGGCTACATTATTTCCCTCTTTTGGGTAGAGATGCCCATTTGCGGAGGGCAGATCTGTTGTACCCCCTTTGCTTCCCCCTCGCGAGAATTTTTTAATACAAAAAATTAAAAAATCAAAGTTCAAACCAAAAAATGAAAGTGAGTTTTTGAACTCACCAGATCACCCATATTCACTGCCCACTTGTAGAATCAAAATCGTTCTCCTAGTTGTTTCCTCTCGCTCCTATTGGTCATTCCTCTCCTTGCTTGTGTTGAAAATAAAATTTTATATTGTCCCCTTTTGGCCTTTTATAGTGGGTCTTTTGGTGGGTCCCCTTTTGTTCTTTTTTCTCTACCCCTTTTTTTAAATCATGCAAAAGTTTTATCTCATTTTTTTATTTTTTCTCCTTTTCTTTGTTTTTTCTTTTATTTTTGATAAAATTGTCAACATTAATTTTTTGCCCAATTTTCTTGAGTGGGTACATTCTCTCTCTTTCATTGCTTAGGCATGACTCCTGGGGCATCTCATTTTCTTCTACTTTGATGTGATGTTGATTTTGACACCACATGAAAGAGGGGCAAAATGTAGACACCTAAAATTGTTCATTCCTACTAATATTGATTTTTATTAATATTTGTACTTAACATTATAATTGGTTTTTATTAATTAATTATATTTTTATATTACTCTATTTATTTAATTAAATAAATTCATTTCTCACTTTGTATCTAAATTTTATTTACATTCAATAATATATTAAATTCAATTTAATATATTATGCCTCCATTTCTTATTATAAAATAAATTTTATTTATTTAACTCCTCCACTAGCCTAAAGCTCCTCTAAACTTTGATTAAATTAAAATTATTTTATTTTAATCCTCTTTTCACTTTTTTCTTATTTTCCTTTCTACTAAAATATTCCTCTAATCTTTATTAAAAGGTGGATTACCTCTAATCATGTGCACAATCACCTTTTTCAAGGTAGCCACCTCTTCATCTCCTTCCTCCTCCAATCATTTCAAATTCCTCTTTCCCTCTGAAAGTAAAATTTGACTTTTGCATGTTTTTTCTCTTAATCCTAGCCACTCATTTCTTTTTCCTCTTCATCTTAGCTACTTCTCTTTTGCCTCTTAATCTTGACACTCCATTCTTTTTCCTGTTAATCTTGGTTATCCATTATTTAAGCCATTCTATAAAAAGGATGCCTCACTCCCCATTTGAAACTAATTATAGCATAAAAATTCTTGAGCACTTGCATTTTTGAGCACTTACATTCTTGAGAACTTGAGAACTTTAGTCTTCATACTAGTTTAGATTTATTTGAGCATTATTATATTTATCTATTGCAAGTTAGATCTAGCTTTTTCATGGTATTTTCTTAATCTTTCATTCTCATTCTTAGATTAAACCTTTTATTCTCATTTAGATTACTAGCGCATCTTCATTTTCATCATTGTGAAGTTTGGGGCAAGTTCCTTATACTTGTTTTCAAATCATTCACTCTTTAATCCTTTAGTTTGCATTATAGTGAGATTTATTGTATTGTGTTGGGAGAGAGCACCCACCAAATATCTAAGAGAAAATCAAACAAGGTTTTGGGTGCCCTTATTTTAGCTCATCAGAGGTTGTAGTACAAATTTAGTTGCATTTCAAGTTTATTAGCATGCTTTTATTACTTCATATTCTTTGTTTTCCATGCTTTTTTTTGTGTGCAGCTGTAGGGATTTTCATTGCATACATGAATGACACCCACTAAAATCTTCTCTCTTCTGAAGTATGTCTGATTAAGAGCTTAGCCATGTTAAAAGCTTACAAATGCTTGATTAAGAGAAAGACCTTGTTAGAGTCACCCAGTGAAGGGATTTACCTCTATCCCTATTAGAAGCTTTACCCTATTATGAGTAACCTAGTTAAAGGAATTCAAACCCTAATTAAAGTGTGTCTTGGTTAAAGGAAATTTACAATTCATATTTGTTAGAATCTAACCGGTTAAGGGTTTATCTTGATGAAGTTTTTATGAATCAACAAGTAAATGATTTGAGAAAGTAGCACTCTCCGCTAATACACATCCAGTTCAAGTTCAATCTATGCTTCACATATAGAGAATCTTCTCTCTTCTCTCTTCTCTTGATCACACCTCTACATCCACAATCTACACTTGTACTTTTCATCATTTTGCATATTTATACATTACAAGTTAATAAGGGAAATTAAACACCTTACAAAACATTTTAAAATATTTCACACTCAATGAAAAAACCTAAAACATGTTAACAATCTAGAACACTCTCTAACAAACTCAGGTCAGCCATAAAATTTGTAGCACATCGATTTGACAAAGAGAAGTCAAACCAAAACATACTTTCCAATGTTCTTGCACAATATCCAAGAAATCTGATCATAACGATCATAGAAAAAGCTAACACATCCATCCTCATCAATCTGTAACATCATCACAATCCCTAGAACATATAATCACTTACAAAAATACAATACGTCATCACCGGCCAAGGATCTGACTAACTATTTTAAGAACTTCTTTTAACTTTTTACTGAATGACCTTCTGTCACTTGAAACTTGGTCTTCTGGTCATCAAATCATGATGCATTCGCAACAACAACCTCATACCATATTCAAGATATTTTATCCTAAACCACAATATCTGAATCCAAACCTATTTGAAACAAACATCAAATCATTCCTTCGTGGCCTCATCCTATTCTTCCTATTGACTTATCAACCTTCAATCAATCATAACTCACACCATTCATAAGATCAACTTGTACGGTCATATAAATAGAATTAGAATCATCACTTAGTCTTTCTTTACAATTTCATACACCAACTCTTACCATAGCTCCAGATTTAACCTCTTGAACGTACATCATCATAACAGACACACTGTCAACCAAAAAACACTAAGTTGACATCAATGACAACATCATAACTGAATAACCTATCATCAGCTCAATACCATAACATACTCAAATTCAGTCTACATTAGTTATGCCAGCAACTATACGTCCAAGTAATCTCCCCATTGTAACAACAAATTGACACTTTTTTAGATTTAAAGATACACCATATTCTAAGGCTTTATAGAAAATCTTTTCCAAATGTCCATAATGATCTTCAACCTTTTTTGAATAAGCAATTAAATCATCTTGATATATTAATATGATGAAATCAATGAACTCCTTTAAATCTATGTCCATTGATCTTTGAAATTTTGAACCAACATTTGTCAAGCCAACATACATTCTTACATACACATAAGTTTACCAAGGAGCAGTGAAAGCAGTTCTATATTGCTCTGATTCCTTGAAATTTGCATGATTATACCCTAAAACCCATCCATCATAGATAATAATTCACAACTAGTGACCCTTTGTAGAATAGCTTCCATATTAGGCAATAGATATTTATCTTTCAAGGAAGCAACATTCAAATTCCTAAAGACTACATATAACCTTATATCCCCATTTTTCATTCTTACTGGCACCAAATTAGATACCCAGGATGAATGTCTGATAGGCTTAATAATCCCAAGATATCTGAGCTTCATCAATTCATACTGCATTTTTGGTTCCAATGTTGGATTAATAGGTTTTTGTTTTTGTCGAAATGGTTTAGTAGTAGGAATTACAGGAATTTCATGCTGAAACAAGTCTTCTCTATAAGCTTTTAAATATTCATATGACCAAGATAAGACATACATATGCTTCCTTAACAAATCAAACAGAATTGTTCTTATATGTGGTGTCAATTTCTTCCCTAGGTACACTATCTAAGGTGATGTTTCAAATCTCAGATTAACTTCCTCTAAATCCTCCATTTTAGAAGATGACTTCTAATACATAAATATCATTAGTATACAAGATTCTTTCCAACTCTACCAGACCTTTCAAAATTTTATTCATGCTTAGCTGAACCACTTCATTTTCAAATATTTTTTATTTTCCTTCCACAACTTCTACCAATGCATTACAATCTATCTTCTAACCCACATAATTATCAATGCATTGAATGAACCTTAGAATATCACTACATCCTAAAAAAATTTCCAATTATAAATGTTATCATGTATGGAAGGTATAGGATTTGAGTCTATAAGGGAGATCCCAGTTAATGTTATATCATTATCTTTTAAAGAAACATTAGCCAAAAAATCAGCCATAATGTTACAGGATTTTTCTACCCATTCAATTGAAAATGTATGAAAAAACTCAATCCTATCCCAAACTACAGGTTTGTACTGCTTTAATCTCTTATTCCTTCAAGCATAAAGGAATCTAACTTGTGAAACTTCTAACTATGAGTTTCAAAAAAACCTTAACAATTTAATTACATATTTCACAACAATAATTTCTAACCCCAAAAGAAATGCTTCATATTCAACAGTATTATTAGTACACTCAAATGTGAGCAAAAAATAATATTTGAAATTAGTACCTAATGGTGAAACAAATGATATGCCAACTCTAGATCCTTCTTTTGAGCATGCAACAATAAAATACATTCTCCATAATCCTTCTAGTGCAGTAGCACCTTAAGGTCTTAATCAAGATCTTCATCCATTTTGGCTTGTAGGAGGTTTTATCCAACCACCAAGGTAATAAGGACTAGTGATAAAGTCTCAGGTTTTATTAGAAGGGTGTGTGTTAGGTATGGGTCTTAAGAGTCATGTTTTATTGTAGTCCAATAGGGTCTAATGCTTATAGTGCTAGGAAAAGTCAACATTGGTCAAACATTGGCCAAGACCCCAAATTGGAGAGGAAATTGTTATTTTGATGTTTTTAAGTGTTTTAAGGTCTAATGGAATGATTTAGAGTTGAATTGAGAAAGCTAGGTTAGTGGAACATCAAATGAGAAAAAGTTGTAAAAGTTGCTCATGACAACTTTGCAACTTTGCAAAGTTGTCATGACAACATTTCCTAAAATCTAGGAAATGGCCTTATTGGTGTTCTAATACTCACCTAGGGGTCCAAACATGTTGGGGTGTACTATTTAAGTCCAGAAAAAACCTAATCTAAGGGTTGGACTGGTTATTGTATGGACTGTGTTTTGAAAAGGAAAGAATTGGACTGTGTTTTGTAATAGAGCCTTCATCCAAATATTTAATGGATTGAATGGAATAAATTAATGCATTGAGACTTTGAGTTTTGTTATTTAATTTAATTCTATGGAACTAGTTTGGTATTTTAGTTATTTTTTTAGCCATTTTGTAAATTCCTTTAGTTTCACTGGTTCGCTGGTTTATTCTAAGCCAGTCATGTAAAAATGAGTCCCACTTGAGTTTCCATGGTTGAACTTCAATAGCCACTTGGAAGAAAGTAGGGGAGACTGTAAGTAGTTTAAATATATATTTTAGAGTCTATTTATGCAAGGGAGCTAATTTTTCCAACAAGTCCCAGGTGAGTACTGTGGTATTCTGGCTAGGAGATTTTTCAGTATAGAGGAAAGGGAGATTGCTAGATGGATTGGTTTGAGCCAATAAATGGTGGAAAGGTGTAGGGGAATGTGTCTTGGACATGTGTGTGTAAGGAGGAGGGATGAAGAGTTAATTTGAGCAACTGTTGAGAGAAAAGAAACTAGATTGGACCACATGCCCTAGAAACCCTTGATAATAGGGGTTTAGTAGAAATACTATATACGAAAAACTTGAAGACCTAAAAACTAGAAAATACTTGATCCTAGGGTGGTCTTATAAATAATCCTTAGTTATTTTAGTGGTTTGTTAAGAACATTTGTGAAGAATTCCAAGAATTTAGTTTCTAGGACGCTTAATTAGGCAAAAAGTGCTATAAGGCCTAAAACTAGAAAACTTGGAACTCAATTGGAAATCTATGCAAGAAACCAAAGGAATAGATCAAGAATGGTGAAAATTGAAGGGGGAAGAATGAAAAACCCCATTATCATTGCTAAGAATAATTTGGGAACATAGGTGCAATTTTGAGCCTATGGATGCACATTAGGCATCGTGAAGGAGAGGAGTGAGTTTGAAGTTGTTGGAGAGATCTAGTGGGAGTAGAGGAACATAGAAGTGAGCTATAGGTAGGGTAGAGTTAATTACCATAATAATACCAGAGAGAAGGTCTTGAGAAGAGAACAAGTGCTCTTTTTAGTTAGATCTCCCCATCAAAGTGGTATCAGAGAAATTGAAAGGCTTGGGAAGTGGATAGTGTATGACAGAAGGAAGTGAATTCATTGGTGATATAGAGGGCATCGATGGCATTATTTTAAATCCTCATATCCTTTATTTCTCTTTCTTTATGACCATAGATTAGAGGCCCTCAACCTTTCAATATTCCAAAACAATAATAATAATATCAACTTTATATTACCTTCCATTATTATCACTGATCGTTCATACCTTACGAATTCCATGGACCTAGATTGAGTCCACATCTCGCGGTCTATCACCATACATGTATGTAAATTATGTTCACCACCTTTTTTCTCTTCAAAGGCCGATTACAAAATATGATGGTCTTCATTGTTCAATTTAAGAATACCATTCAATAACCTTTCGTGCTATTCCAAATGCAAATAACTCTATGGAATAGATCATTCTCCCTTCAAGGAGACTATCAACACATCACCCCTTGGCCACCCCGTGGCATAAGAAACTAGTGGTATCATGATTCAACATCAATATAAGCTTGGTAACAGTTCTTTCATGTAGTGGTTTCTTTGAAAACCATTTTTGGACTTCAATAAAATCATAGATTAACAATCTGGTTTTAAACACATTCACAACAACTTCCACTATCATCCCAAATTGGGATTGTCATAAACTAGAACATATAAATAAAATGACCATTTAATATCCCTTCAATGGTAACACCAAACTTGATCCAAATCACTGTTAAGTTTCTTTCATAAAATGAAATCAAAAGCCGATAACAATAAATCAAGTTATACAAAACATTGACTTTGCAAATAATAGGATGACTCAGACAAATTTGAGCACACCGCATTATCAAATTTGTTTAATACATTAAGTAAAAAACTAAATACATATATGATTCAAATGAATACAAATATAAATGGCTCTTTGGCTGAAGGCTAGAGAGCCTTATTCTTTCCACAGTCTTTTCCACCAACTCCCCAAAAACTATTCTCTATCGACTCTCCCTTTGATTACATAGTACTGTCTATTTAAAGACCATATTGGACAGTTACAAAACTGTTCATCTTCTCATGACTATTTAGCTTCTCATTTGATCTTTTGGTGAAAAGTATCATATAATCCCTTTTTTGAAATATTACAATGCAAATTGACAAATCTATCATTTATTGACTTGACTTAAATAATATAAAATTCAAAGGTGGAGGTGCCCCTACACCATACTCCCAAGCTTTAAAATTTTCCATGTCCCATGGAAATGCTTTGGTGAGATTCTATTAAAATCTATGTCTTTTTCTCTTCACTGGATCACTGGATCGATGCCTCCTCTACTTCCATCCTTTCCTTCAACTATGACTCCTATCAAATCAGGTTATACTGCTGCATCTAATGTAGTCCAATCATCCATGCTACATCACAACCTCTATCCATCACCTAGGAGTCCTTCATGCCTCTCTCCCCAGTCTATCAACAACACACAAGACCATCTCCTATGGCCTTTGGTAGACTTCCCTATCCACCCATTTGCAGCTGAGTGAACTGGCACCAATCTGAAGCCACAAACTTCACAACAAGAATCCAAAATAACCACAATATTTCTTGGTGTAGATTCTATCTACACACTCAAAATATTCTAAGCTCTACTACCACTTGATGTAGAGGGCATAGATGGTATTCTTTTAAATCTGCATATCCTATATGTCTCTTTCTTTATGACCATAGATTAGACACCCTCGACCTTTCGATATTCCAAAACAATAATAATAATATAAACTTTATATTACCTTCCATTATTATCACTGATTCTTCATACCTTACAACTTCCATGGACCTAGATTGAGTCCACATCCCACAGTCTGCCACCATGCATGTATGTAAATTATGTTCACCACCTTTTTTCTCTTCAAAGTCCTATTACAAAATACGATGGTCTTCATTAGCCAATTTAAGAATAACATTCAATAACCTTTTGTGTTATACCAAATGCAAATAACTCTGCAGAATAGATGATTCTCCCTTCAAGGTGACTATCAACACATCACTCCTTGGCTACCCCATGGCATAGACAATTGGTAATATCATGATTCGACATGAATATAATCTTAGTAACGGTTCTTGCATGTAATGGTTTCTTTGAAAACCATTTTTGGACTTCAATACAATCGTAGATTAACAATTTGGTTTTAAACACATTCACAATGGCTTCCACTATCATCCCAAATCATGAATTTTATAAATTAGAACACATAAATAAAATGACCATTTAATATCCCTTCAATGGTAACACAAACCTGATCCAAATCACTATTAAGTTTCTTTCATAGAATGAAATCAAAATCCGATAACAATAAACCAAGTTATACAAAACATCAAATTTGCAAATAATAGGATGACTCAGACAAATTTGAACACACCACATTATCGAATCTGTTCAATACATTAAGTTCAAAACCAAATACATATATAATTCAAATGAATAAAAATATAAATGTCTCTTTGGATGAAGGCCAGAGAGCCCGATTCTTTCCATAGTCTTTTCCACTATTACCCCAAAAACTATTCTCTATTGTCTCTCCCTTTGATTACATAGTATTGTCTATTTAAAGACCATATTGGACAGTTACAAAACCATTCATCTTCTCATGACCATTTAGATTCTCATTTGACCTTTTGGTGACAAGTATCATATAATCCCTCTTTTGAAATATTACAATGCAAATTAACGAATCTATCATTTCTTGACTTCACTTAAATAATATAAAACTAGAAGGTGGAGGTGCCCCTGCACTAATTGGAGAAAGCACTATGGTGACCAATAGAGAATTGGAAAGGGAATTCTCAGAAAAATTCAAGAATAGACTTCTAGAAGAAGTTATGGAGGAGATGAAGCAGAAGCTAGCAGAAGTTGCATAGAGTGCAAGAAAAATAAAAGAATAGATAAGAGAGGATAAAGACAAAGGAAAGAGTCAAGTTGAAGAGGAGGCAGAACCAGAACCAGACCCTCCGTCACCTGAGGAACCTTTCCTTAAATCCCTCAAGGCACTAGGTGGAAAGGCATTAGAAGGCATCCCTATATTCTCTATCCGAATGGATGCAGAATTGGTGATGGAATGGATTGAGGCTATGGAAAATCACTTTGAGTGTGATGGAATCATAGAGGCACAGAAAGTAAAGATATCCAAATCAAGGCTAAGAGGACAAGCATTAACTTGGTGGAAGTTCTTACAGGAGGAAAGAGAAAGAGAAGGGAAGAAGACAATAGCCAATTGGAAAGCTATGGTGGCTAAGGTGAAGGAAAAATACCTACCAAAGGATTATGACATCCAACTACACAAAAGGAGACAAAATATTAGACAGAAAGATTTAGATGTGGCATCCTATACTGAAGAATTCCAAAAGCTATGCCTTAGGTCTAGAGTGCAAGAGGTAGAGAGCATTAAAGTTTCTAGGTATCTCAATATCCTTAGGTGGAACATTCAAGAAGAGTTAAGCCTCTTTACTTTAACTTCTATTCATGGGTGTTTTCAAATGGCCCTTAAGGTGGAAGAAAAACTCAGAAAGAATCAAGATTCAAACTCTAGGGGAAGAGGAATAGGTAGAGACTCTAGAGGAGGACATAAAGGAGGTTATAGTGGTAGAGGAAATCAGACCAAAGGCCAAGGAGACTCCAAGTTTGTTGAACACATACATGAGTCAAACAATAGGGGAGGATATAGTAGAGGAAGAGGTTTTCATAGTGGTGGAAGAGGCAGATCAGGTGGTTTTGGAAGAAGCTCACATTTTACTTCAATGAAGTGTCATAATTATGGCCAAATGGGTCACCCTGCCTATAAGTGTCCAGATAATCCATCATCTTCACAAGGTAAAAAGAAGATTGCATATGTGCAAGAAGAAGACATGACCAAATAGTCTGAGATAAGTTTGGATTGAGAGAAGGGAGAGAAACTCAGGCTTAGGAGGATTTTGATCAAATAACATACAAGGGATGAACACAAGAAAAGGAGGGATCTTTTTAGGGTCAAGTGTAAGATTCTAGGCAAGGTGTGTAGGGTCATAATAGACTCAGTGTCTACTGATAATGTGATCTCAAAGGAAGCATTGCAGAAGTTAGAATTGACTAAGATAGCTCATGTTTGTCCTTACAAAGTAACTTAGTTGAATAAGGGGAAAAACATATTGGTCAATAAACAAGTGTGGCTTGATTCCACCATAGGTAAGTATCAAGACAAGATACTTTGTGATGTGCTACCAATGGATGCATGCCATCTATTGCTAGGAAGACCATGGAAATATGAAAAGGAGGTAGTCCACCATGGCAAAGAGAATAAGTACTCATTCAAGAAGAATGGAGTAACATATAAGATATAGTCTTTGGTGGAGGAAGATATAGTTGAGAATATGGACTTCAATACTCTTCTAATGAGTGGGAAAGAATTCCTAAAAGACATGAAGGAGGAAGAAGGAATTTTTTATGCAATCTTGGTGAAACCAAAGGAGGAGGAGACACCTAAACAAGCACCTATGCCTATAGAAGTTATAAAATTGTTAGATCAGTTCCAAGACATTGTATGTGAAGGGAGACCAACTACACTACCTCCAAAAGAGAAATTAGTCATCAGATTGATTTTGTGCCAGGGGCATAATTGCATAACAAAGCTGCCTACAAGATGACACCATAGAAGAACAAGGAGATTGAAAGGCAAGTGTAAGAGATTTTAGACTAGGGTATGATAATAAATAGCATCAGTCCATGTGTTGTTCCAGTGGTATTGGCTCCTAAGAAGGGAGGTAAGTGGATAATGTGTACTGACTCTAGGGAAATAAATAAGATAACAATAAGGTATAGATTTCCTATTCCTAGAATAGAAGACTTAATGTATTGCTTAGGGGGTGCTAAGTACTTCTCAAAGATTGATATTAAAATTAGATATTATTAGATTAGGATGAAAGAGGGGGATGAGTGGAATTCATATTTTAAAACCACAAAGGGATTATATGAGTGGTTAGTAATGTTATTTGGGCTTACAAATGCACCTAGCACTTTTATGAGGGTCATGAACAAATTCCTAAAGGATTGCATAGTGGTATTTGTGGTAGTATACCTAGATGATATCCTCATCTATAGAAAAACAAAAGAAGAGAACATGAAGCATCTAGAACTTGTGTTGAAGAGACTCCAAGAAGAAAAGTTAACCATAAACCTTGAGAAGAGTGAATTCATGAAACAAGAGTTACTCTAGCTAGGATTTGTAGTATCCCAAGGTGACTTGAAGATAGATAAGAGTAAAGTAGAAGCCATTTTGAGTTGGCCTAATCCTAAGACTGGGATTGAAGTTAGAAGCTTCCATGGGTTGGCCCAATTCTATAGGAAGTTTGTGAGAAGATTCAATGAAATATGTGCACCTATCCTAGATACCATCAAGGGTGGAGTCAAGAAACATCTCATATGGACTAAGGAAGCCAATGAAGGGATTGAAAGATTGAAGAAGGAAGTGGCTACCCAACCTATACTAGTGTTGTAAAGTATTGATAAGTTATTCATTATGGAATGTGATGCTAGAAGCATAGCAGTGGGTGCAGTACTAAGCCAATAAGGAAGACTAGTGGCCTTCTTTAGTGAAAGGTTGAATGAAGCAACGTCTAGGTACTCATCCTATGATATAGAGCTTTATGAATTGGTTCAAGCTCTTAAGAAGTGGATGAACTATTTGTTTCCAAAAGAATTGTTTTTATACACTGACAACCAGGCCTTAAGCTACATAAATACACAAGAAAAGCTCAGTTTGAGGCATATAAATTGGATGGAGTTTCTACAATCAAGCATAAGAAGGGGGTAAACAACAAGGTTGCAGATGCACTTAGTAGGAGGTTGCTTATTGTTCAAGAAATACAGTTGCAGAGCATAGGGGTTGAAGGATTCAAGGATATTTATGAAGGAGATGTAGATTTCTCAGAGATCTATAAGGTGTGTACTACTTTTGAAAATCACTTTCATAGTGAATATGCAGACTATACTTTATAGAATGGTTTATTATTTAAAGGGAAACAACTATGTGTTCCAAGGGGTTCCATGAGGGAGAACCTCATCCAAGAGAAGCACAATGGCATTTTGAGTGGATAATTTGGGTTAAACAAGACCCTAGACCTAGTGGAGAGATTCTATTGGTGGCCTAAAATGTAGAAGGATATAAGGAGGTATGTTGAGCAATGTGGAGTATGTCAGAAGGCAAAGGGGACATCATCAAATCTAGGTCTTTATCAACCATTTCCTATCCCAAATAGACCATGGGAGTGCATAAGTATGGATTTCATAGTGGGGCTACCTAGGAGACCAACTGGTTTGGATAGTGTGTTTGAGGTAGTGGACAGATTTAGTAAGATGAGTCAATTTATCCCATGTAAAACAACACATGATGCCAGTCACATTGCCCACCTTTACTTCAAGGAGATAGTATGGATACATGGTTTTCCAATGAGCATAGTTGCAAACATAGATGTGAAATTTATGGGACACTTTTGGAAAACCCTATGGAAAATATTGGGTACTAATTTGGCTCATAGTTCTGCATATCATCCTCAAATGGATGGTCAGAAAAAGGTAATTAATAAGGTTCTTGGTAGCTTGTTGAGATGTTTAACCAAGGAGTATGGAAAAGGATGGGAACAAGTCATTCCACAAGAAGAGTTTTCTTATAATGATAGTGCAAACATGACTACTGCTAATAGTCCATTTGAGATTATTTATGGATTACATCCAAGGGGTTGGTTTGAGCATAGAGATCTAAAAGGTTATGAATGGATCAATGGACATTCTGATTATTTTTCTCAGTCAATGAGAGAAGTCCTTGAGCAAGTGAAGAAGACACTAATGGAGGCAAATCAGAAGCTTAAAGTTAAAAAGGATGAAGGGAGAAGAGACTTACAGTTTGTGTTAGGAGACTTGGTGATGGTATACTTGAACAAGGCTAGGCTACAGAAGGGAATACCAAGAAAACTATAGATGAAAAGGATTGGACCATGCAAGGTGTTAGCTAAGTATGGCTCCAATGCCTAGAAAGTAGATCTACCCAAGGAGATGACTATTTCTCCTATTTTCAATGCAAAGGATCCAAACAAATATAGAGGACCAGATATGAAGGAGAAGGAGTATTGTATAGACATGGAAAAGGATGTGGAAGAACTCAGAGTACCTGTCCAAGCTAAGCCACAAGTTGAAAATAATTTTGATTTAAGAGTGAAGAAGAAGACTAGGAGTAAGACATATATGGAGCATATAGTCAAATGGGAGAAAAAACCCGAGTTAGAGGCTACTTGGATAGAAAAGAGTGACTTTAAGAAGCACAATATCAGTTTGGAGTTTTTCACACCACAGGTACCTTGAATTTCTTTTTGTAGGGGGAGAATGATGCAGGAGCACCTTAAGGTCTTAATCAAGATCTTCACCCATTTTGTCTTGCAGGTGGTTTTAGCCAACCACCAAGGTAATAAGGACTAGTGATAAATTCCCAAGTTTTCTTAGAAGGGTGTGTTTTAGGTATGGCTCTTAAGAGTCATGTTTTGGTGTAGTCTAATAGGGTCTAATGCTTATAGTGCTGGGAAAAGTCAACATTGGTCAAACATTGGCCAAGACCCCAAATTGGAGAGGAAATTGTTATTTTGATGTTTTTAAGTGTTTTAAGGTCTAATGGGATGATTTAGAGTTGAATTAAGAAAGCTAGGTTAGTGGAACATCAAATGAGAAAAAGTTGTAAAAGTTGCTCATGACAACTTTGCAACTTTGCAAAGTTGTCATGACAACATTTCCTAAAATCTAGGAAATGAATTTAACGGTGTTATAATCCAAACCTAGGGGTCTAAACATGTGGGGGTGGACTATTTAAGCCTAGAAAAACCCTAATCTAAGGGTTGGATTGGTTATTGTAAGAACTGTGTTTTGAAAAGGAAAGAATTGGACTGTGTTTTGTAATAGAGCCTTCATCCAGATCTTTAATGGATTGAATGGAATAAATTAATGCATTGAGACTTTGAGTTTTGTTATTTAATTGAATTCTATGGAACTAGTTTGGTAGTTTTTTTCTTTTGTTAGCCATTTGTAAATTCCTTTAGTTTCACTGGTTCACTGGTTTGTTCAGAGCCAGTCATGTAAAATGAGTGCCACTTGAGTTCCCATGGTTGAACTTCAATGGACACTTGAAAAAAAGTAGGGGACTATCTAAGTAGTGTAAATATGTATTTTAGAGTCTGTTTATGTTGGGGATCTAATTTTTCCAACAAGCCTTAGGCGAGTACAATGGTATTCTGGCTAGGAGCTTTTTTAGTATAGAGGCAAGGGAACTTGCTCGATGGATTGGTTTGAGCCAATAAATGGTGGAAATGTGTAGGGTCATGTGTCCTAGACATGTGTATGTAAGGAGGAGGGCCTAGTAGCTCAATTTAGAAACTTTTGAGAGCAACGAAACTAGACTTGACCACATGCCTTAGAAACCCTTGAAAATAGGGGTTTAGTGGAAATTCTATGTACAGACAACTTGAAGACCTAAAACCTAGAAAATTCCATAGCCTAGGGTGGTCTTATAAATAATCCTTAGTTAGTTGAGGGGGTTGTTAAGGAGATTTGTGAAGAAATCCAAGAATTCAATTTCTAGGAGGCCTAATTGGGTAAAAAGGGCTACAAGGCCTAAAACTAGAAAACTTGGAACTCGATTGGAAACCTATGCAAGAAACCAAAGGAATGGATTGAGAATGGTGAAAATTGAAGGGGGAATAGTGAAAAATTTGTGAACATAGGTGCAAGTTTGAGCCTATGGATGTACATTAGGCATTGTGAAGGAGAGGAGTGAGTTTGAAGTTGTTGGAGATATCTAGTGGGAGTAGAGGAACATAAAAGTGACCTATAGGTAGGGTAGAGTGAATTACCCTAGGAAGACTAGAGATAAGGTCTTGAGAAGATCAAGAGTGCTCTTGTGAGTTAGATCTCCTCATCACCTTCCTTTTGCAATTGTAATTCCTTGACAATTGGTTAAGTAGTCTTCAATTAAGGTTCAACTTGATGCAACTTGAAATTATCCAAAAATATATAAAGGAAGAAATTCATCTGATTGGAATCAATTTTATCCACTACCACAGGTGCCCAAAGTTCTCTATACAATTTCAATTTGTTCCTTTTTACATGAATAATAGCATAAGAAAGATCAAGTTGAACATTTCCCTCCACAACAACTGCACATTGCCTTGATAGTAACATTCCATAATGAGGTTGAGTGTCAATCACAATTATATCCATCTTATAAATAGTCTCTAGAAAAGTGGAAATTTTAAACTCCACATCCTTCAATGTTCCCACAATAGGAACTTCCCTATTGTCCATAGCATAATATTTTCCATAGGATGTATCCACCCACATGCCCAATTCTTTTATAACACCATATGACATAACATTTTCAGTAGCTCCTAAATCAATCATACAATTTCTTATTAGTTAGTTATTTACAAATATAGTAACATAAAATGGATCTACCTAAGATGGCTCTTTGGTTATAGTATTCCCCACATACAATTTTGTGGTTTTTAGTCCATCAATATTTACTTGAGCTTCTATATTATTCTAAGAACATGTTGGTGTTTGAAGAATATAATAAAAAAAGATATTGTATCCTCCATATCCTCCTTAATCTTAATCATTTCAATCAAAAGTACTTAAACCTTCATATGTGTCAAAGTCTTAACCATAAAAAATGTTGTAACATTAACTGAGCTCTGAATAGGAGCTTTACCTTTATCAGGTTTAGAGTGATTTTCTTTCTATTCAGAATTTATCCTAGATGGACTAGCACTATTGGGACTTGATTTAGATTCATCATGTGCATCAAATTGAACCTACTTTGTTTTTGAATCCTTAATATTGGCATCATATTTATTTTCAACCTCAGATATTTTTTAGGAACATTTTCTTTAACAAACCAAGTACTAGGTTTACCCTGATCTGACTTAATTCTCATATTCCTTAGATTATAATTTCTCATTTCCCAAGCTACAATTGTAATGGTAAGTGATCTAACTTATTCATCAATGGGTCTTCTAGATCGAATGTGATCACTTTCATCATTCACAATATTTATTGTGCAAGATTTCTTATTATCTAAGTTAGAAAAATCCTGTTGATGTTGGGTTTCATAGATTTCTCTTCATTGTTATATGTTGTAATCGTCTCCTTCATCCTTAGAAGACTTATAATTATTTGTTGCAGTAATATATAACATAAAAATATTTATGGTTTTACCTTCATCATTTTTTGCTCTTGATCATCATTGTAATAGGATGATTCAAGCAAAGACTGTGCTACAACATATTAAAAAGGAGAGTGTGGCATATTGCAAGGTACACACCAAGGAGTATCCTCTACATCATTTTTACCTTCTATTTTCAAAGGATCAGGGGTTTCTTTATTATTTGATCCTCTATAGTTCTCTTGAATAGACTTTCCATCCTTCCAATTTGTATGATAAGGCGTATCCTATAATCTCATTGTCTATCATGGCTCTCAAAATTATGCCTATCATTAGATAATCCCTTCTCATTTTTAGGAACTTTAGAAGTGAGATCCTTAACTGCGCACATCAACTTATCAAATTTTTCCTCTTCCTTTACAGTTTTTTTTTATATGTCCCTTAGGAATTTCAATATTCTTACATCATCTCTTTTTCCTATCTTTCCAACAATTTTTCTATTGTTTTTCAATGCTCAAAGCTACTTTAAAAGAATCTGGAAGAGTTAATGAATCTCTTGATCTCAATTTATATCCAAAATTTGGGTCAAAATCATTTAGATAAAATACCAAAGACATAGCATCATTAGGCTTCAACTTCTGACGAATCTTATTCAACACTTTCACAAATCTTGTATTAAAATATGATATTATTTCATTGGGATTCTTCTAAATTGTTGTTATTTCTCTTAGTTTGAATTTTGAATCAGTATGATCACCATATTGTTCTTTATAACCCCTTTGAAACTCTTTCCAATTTCCTATATATCCATTAGGAAGAACCTTATACCATTCCCAAGAATCATCCACCGATGATTATATGAATAATTTAATGATAACATCTTCATGTTGAACCTCAAAATTATCCAACACATTGTGAAAATCTTGGATATGATCCTCACCTGACATGCCACCATTCCTTGAAAATTTTGGTATTTTAGATCTTAAAATATTATCAATTGGGTTAGGATAACAAGGGATACCCCTACAGCTACTGCAAATGGAAAAAGTGGTTACCCTGGGGGAGGTTCAGAATGATGGGAAGCTCTTCCAATTCCTTGTGGAAGATTGGCTCAAGCCGTTTCTTAGTGGAGGGGGTAAAAACCCCAAGTAGTTTTCTATTCCTTTTTTATGCTTGGTTTTTTTGGCAGGTTTCATTGGTTGGTTGTTGTGGGCCTGTTAGCTACTTTTTTAAACTCTTGTGACCGTATTACTCTTGCTTGCTACTTTGCTACTGGTTTTTAAAACTCTATTGTTACTAACTTGCATAGATTGGTTACCAACTTCATGGTGAAGTTGGGGTCTGTTGGTGTTAACAGGCTGGTTACCAACTTCATTGTGAAGTTGGGGCCTATTGTTTCTAGTTTTTGGTTTTTTATTTTCAAATAAGGGATTGGCTGAGGGTCTGCTGACTCTGGTGGTGTGCTGGTAGTCTACACTTCTCATGCTAGATTTGTTTTCTTCAGGTCAGCCCCCTTGTTTTGGCTTCTTTTTTAATAAAAAATAAGGGATACCCCTAAAATCAATCTATTTGTAAGTATCCAAATGAATTTGTGGTCTTAAAAATGGATTACACCAATTATTCTGATGGATTGCATAATTTTGAGGAAAAACTATAAGTGGTACATTTGGTTGCAAATTTTGTGGAAGAGGAGAAGGTATGACTTGAGAAGCTGGATTATTTTGAGCATTCAACTATTGAGCCTACAAATTCATAAATTGTAGCAACAATTGCTGGTAACGTTGTTGTTGGTTAGTTATAAATTGGTACAACTGATCTTGTTGAATTGTCATAACTGGAGGTGTGACTTTAGGTAATGTGACAAATGGTATTGTAATAGCAGGGATTGTTAATGGTTGTGTAGTAGTAGTGGCTAGAGCTTGAGGTAAGGGTTCAGGACCAGTAATAAAATCCATCTCAGTAGGCCTATGAGTCTGAGAAGACCTTTCTATGTCAAGTTTCTCAAAATTTTCTTGTTTCCTTTGGAAAATTTATCCAAATCTTGCATTCTTCTCAATAGCTCAATATTTCTTACTAACATCTCCTGCCTACTATATTCATCCTCCAACTCGTCCACCTCATTCTTTAGTTCTTGATCAGTAAGAATCTGTGCTAAAATCTTAGGGCCCGGGTTCACATTTGTCTCATCAACAATAGGTTTTTCCCTATCTATATTTAGTACATCATCTAATTTGGAATTATTTGGATCAAACCCACTCTCATCAATGTTTATTTGTAATCCCAAAAACAATTCTCTTGTTCTAATTTATTTTTCACTTCATTTTCTCTTTATTGTTGAACCTTAAGGGCCTCTCACTCTAACTCGAGTTGAAATTCATTGGCCATTTGTACAAGCATAGCATTAAAATCCTTAACTCTTTCTTTAGAATCAATCTACTTTTTATCTAAACCCTTTATAGGTTCAGAAAAAGACGTAACCTTTATTCCCTCTTCTTTATCATAATATACTTGATTCCCATCTTTATCATAATAATAATATGAAGGTTTTTTAGGTATTTCAAAATAATATCTACGAGAATTTGGTGAGGACTTATTAGAAGACAACAAATTCCTCTGCTCAATAATATTAGGTGTATCCATTGGAGTTTCCTCATTATGCATTACTTCACCAAATGAAGAAGATGAAGGACTAACAACAAGGTGATTTTTCCTACCTCTCTGGTTCTTTTGCTGCTAGTGCCTTCATCCATCATTTATAGTCTGGTTTGGATGAACCTTCTACAAGGACCATCAACCAAACATATTGCATTCACAACTATCCAATAAATAGTGAGATATTCCACGCTTAGGACCAAGTAGCATATGATTGTGAACCAATTCTTTTGAGTTCATTCAAATTTAAAAAAAATTACTCAGAGTCACCACCCTATAGAGGGAAAAAAATTAAATGGGCCACACTATAAATTCTAAGAATCTTTGGGATTAGAATTTTAATCTCTCCCCAATAGATTCGCCATTTATGTTGGTTATTTTTCTTGCTACCACTGATTCTAAATAGTAAATCAAACCTCAATATTACAGACTAAAGACATAATGATTTGATTTAGTCCATCATCAACAAAACAAGGACATGAAAAACCAAAATTGATAATGCTATAAGACCTCATACACTTTGATCTCCATAGGACTCAGGTGGGTGCACCCTTATCACATCTACCTAGCTCAATTATTCAACACAAATTCCTAGTAGATGCCAATTTGTGGTTAGTTCTTGGAATATTAAACTCATTATGAGAAATCAAGAAATAACTTACATTCAAGAAAAAAAATAGAGTTATAATTTCAATGTGCTCACCAAATGACGTTGCCTATTAACTATGACCAATGCTTAATCTTAGGAATAAGAGTCACTAAAGAAAACATATTTTTGATAGCATGACTCATCAAACACAACCTTGAAATATAGAGGGAAAAGTATACCTGACATACAAATTCTGCACATATATTAAATGCCATCATCAAATTTGCATTTAATTTCAACTTTCATAGTAATCATCTTTAGTATATAATTCCTTCCTTGAAAGAAATAAAAAGATGAAGAAATCCCATGTGCCAGAGAGAGAGATGAATTGGAAATATACCCTGAATATATATTCGATTCATGTAAAATTTTAGATCCCATACAAAGACAAGAGCATAAGATTTACTAGTTTATGACTTTATTTTTCATTATCTATAAAAAAAAAATAGTTCATACATGGATCACATAGAGACCATATGAATCATACCCTATTTTCATATATTACTTCTCCTTCTAAAAAACATATTGAAAGCCCATTTTCAAGTGATCGTGGAATCCATTTTATAAGAAAAGGGATGAAACAAGATTCATATCACTTGATCAAGTCAAATTAAAACCAAAACATTCCATTCCCTCTAAAATATTACAGTAAGAAAGATAAACTTGAGGGAACCCCAAAACAACTCTTTTGAGCTGAAAAAGAAATTGTTGAACTACGCCAACAAAATAGGAATAAAGGCCAACTCATTTTTTGATTCTTTAAACCATTTAATCCTTGAAACATGTGGAACATCTGTATCTTATCTCCAACAAAGGAAAAATGTCCATTGTTATAACTAATTGATCTAATTAACAATATTTTGGCCCTACCACCATGAAACAAAAACATCAAACACAAGATACAAATAAAGAAACCATTCTACCTTAATCACTTTGAACCTTCTTTCCCTTAGGAAAAATTTCCCATCTATTAACTTCCTTACCTCTTGGCCAATTAAAAATTTGCAATTCTTCAAACTGCTTCACAACCTTTGTCCACCTGGCATTTGTTATTTCCTGAGCATCTGAAATAAACTTCACAAAATAAACCTCCATATTAAACATTACATCTAGAATAGTATTAAATTTAGGAAAATCAACATCATCCTGAATATTAATCATGGTTTTAACATTTGGATAAATCAATTCAAACTCTTCCTTCCAAAATTTAAGAGCCTTAACAGTAGTATTGTTGTCATAGATGGAAGGGATTAAAGGATGGAAACTGTCAACAAATAGCTGAAATTTTCCTTTAATTAAATATCCTTTACCATTGAAGAATGGAAATAGCGAATTTAGAAAATTCACTTTATCTTTGGTTTCCTCTATAACTGCAAGCATATCACCCCTATACAACAATATAGTCCCCAATTGTCCCATTAACATATTTCTAGTTAACCACTGTGTAAGCAAGGGTTATAAGAACATAAAAAATTCATCACATAAATTCTCCATTTGAATTAATGATACATGATGACCATGAACAATACTCAACTTCATCATGATTTTGCTAATCCAATGTTCCAGAACTTGCATCAAAATAGAAACACCTTACTTTTGCACTGCTTCCTCCAAACTCTCAATTCTACCTGCATAATCTTCTAATTTCATCCTCACATCAATGAGCATTGATGTCTCACTTGAAATAGGTTGTTTATCAACTAGTTGAGTTGAAGAAGGAACACTAAACTATGAGGTATGCATTTCAATATTTTTTGTCAGTCCAACATTTTCAATCAAAGTATTCTCATACTTCTTAGCCAAGGAAATCATATCAAGATACATTTGTATCATCTTAAAATGGATGTACTCCATGTTGAAACCTTTTATCCCTCCCTAGTAGGTTTTTTTGGTCCTGATTCAAACACTTTCATGCTTCCATGGAGTTTCATGTGCTTATGTTCTTGTTCTAGTGCCCCTCTTTTCTCTCTATTTTTGAGACTTGGGCACATTTCCCGAGGTCTTGACCCTCTAGGTCAAGGTTGGACTCAACCCTAAACTAGGTTAGGGTTGACCTTGACCTTGACCCTAGGGTCCAGGGTCCTTGGGGTTTGGTACCAGTTTCGAGGTTTCATCAAAATTTTGTCTTTTCCCTCTTTGGGGCCACTATTTCTTGAGTTAAGTGTCAAATTCTCAAATTAATATTTGAGGTGGACCTTTCTCGAGCTCTGTGTAGGATTCCTAATTTATTATTTGAGATTTTCCTTCCTCAATTTTTGTTCCTAATGCTCAAATTAACTTTGGGGTTGGCCTTACCTTGAATTTTGTGACAAGGCTCTTAAATAATTATTTTTATTTCTACCTTAAGGGTGGACCCCTTCTAGAGTTTTGTTTCAAGACCTTAATTTAATATCTTCTCCATGTGCACCTCTATAGAGTTTTTTTCCATGGTCCCTTAATTGTGCCTAGACCTTAATTTAATTTCCTCTTAAGAAATCCATTATTATCTCCTGGGCAATCCATTATTATATACAAGTTATCAAGCAATCTCAAGATCTCTCAAGCATTCAAGACTTCTACATTCTTCATCTTGCATTCTCAATTCAAGTAAATGAGCACATTTACTTCGTTTGGCAATGAATTGGCGTGGTAGATCAACTTCATACTCTTCTACAAGGTTCAAAAAATTTCAAGCATTCATATTTGAGGATCCAGATTCGAATCCGCCACAAGGGTTTCTATACAAGCAAGGTGAATTTGTTCATTTACTTTTTTTATCTCCAATTTAATTTCTATTATAAGGTTAATTCCAAAATAGGGGTTTGACCAAGGCAAACCCCCCAATAAACAAAACCATTTTTCTCATAGGCACAGGTACAAAACTACAAATTACAGAGTAGATTTGGATACCCTTTTCGGCAAACTTTCAGGATCCATGAATATAATTTCCATCAGAGAAGTCTAGGTCAAGGTTGACATAAAGGGGTGCAATTGTGCCCCCGTATTTGGGTCAAGGTTGACCTGACTTAGAAAAGAAAAATATTTCTGGGTTTTGTATATCTCATAGGTTCGGTTCTGAAACCCAGAAATCATCAGTTTCAGAGACTGTTTGACAAGGTTTTTATCGGATTCTTTTTTGTGGATAAGCACTTTTTATTTCTTCATTTCAATATTAGTATTCTAGGTTTACTTTTCAAATATTATCAATTTATCTTTCCTAAACCCTCTCTTTGTAGAGGTGAGGAAGAAGTTAACCCAAGCCATTTATCTCCTTTGTATAGATCATGAATCGACACTTACCTTTGTGTTAATCGGGTCTCATTGGAGGATAAATCTTGCTATTCTTCCTCTTCTTTGTATAGAGTGTGGATCCATTTTCACCCTATACAAAATTTCATTATTTATTTTCTCTAAATCCCCATCTTTTGCCTTATTTAAAAATGAAACATGAGTGACAAAATAAAATACTTCAACAATAGAAGTATTTTGAACAATTTTAATTATTACATTCCCTTGTTTCTCTTCTCCTATATTGAGCATGTGAGGCTTGTGAATGGGTGGAGCCAAAGTCCAAATTTCTAATGATTTAATTTAAGATCAAATTTTAATCCTCTTAAGAATTCACCAAATTCATATTCTGAACTAAAAATAGGATTAGGATATTTTCTAATTTGACCAATTAAAAAGGTAGATTGCAAATACCAACCAGGAAGTAAAATAATACCACTATCCATGACCAATTTTCTGGCTTGTTCCATTGTTAGCTGCATAGAATCTAGATCAAATTGTTGTAATGCAGTCACTATTTGTTTACTTGGTTTGGTACTTTCTCCATTTGGATCCTTTTGTTTATTTAGTTCCCTTCCTTTTCATTTTACAAGAAAACTTTTGAATGCACGAGTATGAATAAAATCATCATCAGTCACAAAATTATGTGCCATTATTTCCCTATCATGAATCAATTTAACCAAAAATTGATCTTTGTCTTCTTCTAACTCTTCCTTTCATTTATATTTCAATTTATTTCTCATTTCTCTGGTATATTTGTCAACTTTATGACTACTTACCTCTACCACATTTTTATGATCATGCTCATCAGCTAGTGTATCAATTATTTCTTTCTTTGCTAGTGGTTCTTGAATAGTAGAATCTCCTAAACTAGAGCCCTCATCACAACTAGAATCATCTTTAGAGATGGAAGACTCAACTTCATCTTGATTTGGTTGAACTGGAGCTACATGCCCTTCTTGTAATTGTACCATGAGAGTATCATAATTTTTCAACATTTTTTCTATTCTTTCCGAAAGAGACAAATCATGATAAAAACTAGGAAAGTTAGGACCATATTCTCTCAACCTGTCTTCACACATTACCCAATAATTATATTTACCTCTACAATCTTGTATCTCATATTTAAGGGTAAGATTTCTCACTACATCTTCATCACCAAGTGGTTCATGTGGGGGAATTCCCACCCAACTGATCATCTTTGCAAATTTTGTTTTGATAAACAATTCTAGATCACTGTAACCATTCTATTTTCTTAAGGAAAGTATTAAGCTCTTCACAATATTTCTTCCCTACTGAAAAATCTGACACATTCAAAAATCTAGCCTAAAAGTGCCTCTTTTCTTAAGATCCAAATATTCCTTTTCAACCAAAAATAACTGCCACAAGAATTCAATCGCAACTATTCTAGGAGGTACAAAAATTGGGAGAATATGAGGTGGTTGAGGGAAACCATAGACTCTGAAAACTATAAAATCATCGAAGAAATAAAAATTTCCCTATTTATTATTAATAGGCCAATTTGGAACAAATTGATGAGGCCTCAATAATCCTGTGACCAGAGTATCTAGTCTTTCTGATTATACCCCAAGTAAACTCCTAATAGGAAATAAAATCCAATTATCAAAATAAAGAAAGAAAGAAGAAAAGTAGCTCATGTACCAAACCCTACTCCAACATTGTATAGGAAGTGGCTCACCAAAATTACTCACTTGCTTTAAATGAAGATTATGATCCATGGATTCAACATTATAAAAGAGAATAAAGCAGCACAAGATTAAATAGAACTTGAAATTTATCTCTTTTTGATTCTTTTGTATCTCCACTAAACCCTCATATAAAGCCTTAACAAAATACGCCACAAAATCATAATTAGTATTAACCTTAGGGTTATAAATAGCCATATTCATCATTAAAATGTCTTCCAGAACCCTAGCATCAACATTAAAACCTAAAAATTTACATAACCCATGCACTGTGTAAACAAAGTAATTATGAAAGTCTTTAAGTTCAAACAAATCTATCACATTTTTTGGTATAGGAATAATTTTCTATCATGTTCTCTAGGCTTTTACCTAGGAATCACAGTTCTCTTCAACACCTCTTTGTGAGCCTAATAATCCCTTCTTTATTTATCAAAATCAATATCTGTGTATGTGGCTCCTAAAATCTAAAAGGCATCTGACAAACTCCTCCTATTTATAGAAACTAGGGTTTTCTTATCTGCTCTTCTGTTTTACCTGGTAAGTGGACAATACACTTTTTCTCATTCCTTGAGAAATTCAACATCTAAAAAGACATTTGGTACAATGAGCTTGGATAAATTCAATTCCAAAGGGTTTTCCATAGGTGGCCCTTTAACCCTATTGTTGAAAGAGAATTTGAACAAGGACCATCTATATGATGGCGTTTAAAGGTTTCTACACATACGACACAAGTCCTTCCATTCAAATTCATTTGTAGATTAACTATTTGTTGACCCATGTAACAAATCTACAAATTCCTTCTGGTTAAACTTAAATAGGGATTTTCTAGGAGTACCAAAACTAGATGAAACCTCCTGAATCATGATTGAAATTATGTATAGAAGTAGAAGCAAAGAAGTCAATTTTTCTATAAAACAGTGCAGGATTAGATCACTTACAACCTTAACTTGACATTTTAAGATACCTTATTAACAACAAATTACACAATCACCAACCTTGTACCTCACCTTTCTATATGAAATTGTATGATGATAAACTTGAAATCATGCATTTATACACAATCTTGTAGTTACCAGAGCCATCTCTTCACAATTAATTCACAGGCTTTAGCTATTACTCTCAACTAGCCATGTTTTTTTTTTTTAATACGAGTCATTTATTCACTTTGCATCATGCACAAGAACAAAAGGAATTACAAATCAGAAAAAAACTATTTGTTTATACTCCAACTGGAGAAATACTATTCATGAAACCCCTTTTTTATGTAGTCTAATAGTCATTTACAAGCATCGATGACACATGTCATCTCCTTGCAAGTTCATGAGTCATTCCATCTTAACCCAATAGAGCATTGAGAGGTTGCATGGAAACATTTTAGTTAAGTCCTTTTCCCTTCAACCACAACCTCACAACCTTTATCACTTGACTAGAGTTAACCATTGTGAGGCTACGACAATATGCTTCCTAACTCCAATGGTCACCATCAAAGACACCACGTGGTATTTCCTCATGAGCCCGCAACCCTTATCATTTATTTTCTCTTAACCGCTACGAGAACACAATTCAACATTTTAGTGACCTCTACAACTTTAACCACAACCTCGCAACCTTTAAACAACTAGACCATCAAACACCCAAGAGGTTGCGACACCATATTTCCTCTCTCACAATCCCGCAACCTTCTAACACAAGGATACACTTCAAGTTGTTAGGTTGCAGGAGACATAAGACATGAAGTTTGACACATGATGTAGACAACTAAAAGACCAATAGGAATGTTGGAGCTCTAATTTTTTGGCAAAATTTAGAGTCTAAAAATGGAATCCTAAACTCCATGCCCAATAATTGATGACATGATGGAGTATATGAAATGGGATACAAAAATATATTACTTCTTAATTAAAATTTGAGGGATTGAGGAAGGAAGCTCTGTGATAGGAACAATCAAAATTCTGTAAGCGAAGGTTTCAGAGATGCTGGAATTTTGACCTGCTAAAAACATGACATCGAAAGAGAATGAAAAAGATCAAAAATTGAAAATCTAAAATATACCCAGTTTGGAAAATCAAATTTTCTATCTCCAGTAAGAATCTTATGTTTGTACAATCTGTTTTGGATTTCTGACCAAAGCCAAATCCGAAAGATAGGTTGTTATTAGTTAGTTTGTTGATTAGTTTTTTTAAAAGATGTTTTTAAATTTTAACATAGGGTGGTGTCTCTTCACCCTAAAGGAGTGTGAAAAGCATTGATCCACATATATATGTGGTGTAAAATTTAAACAAAAAAAGGAGAAGAAACACATTGTATAATATAATTTGATCACAATTGCAACATGAACTTTAATGTACTATTTTTTCAACATTAATAAAGAGATAAGTGATTTTTCTTTCACTTATGGTAATAGTTTTTTAATTCTTTTCAGTTAGTCTCTTAGATAAATCTATTTAGATAGATTTTTTCATTGTGTTGAATTCTCATGTTATTTGTAAAGTGAAATATATATACAGTTTGATAATCAGTTGAAAGGTGTGGTTGACAAGCTTTCCTCTATTCTATTGGTCTCTCAAAGATAGAGTTAAATTCAGTAGAACTAACTATATAATCTGGTTTCAATTATACTTCATGTAGAAGCCCTTGAAATGATGGTCTTGTTATATACAAGTTATTATAACTGTCTCTGAGGTGTACGTAGGATTGCTATAGAATTGAATCTATTTCCCAAGTAGAAGCAAGGTACTGATCTTATCAATAATTGGAATATAGTAATTTAGTTCATTATTCAAAGTTTTTGATATTTTATTCCTTTGATATATTTCATTTTATATACATGTTGTCAAACATTTACTATTAATTAAAGCATTTCAATTTTTGTAGCGTTCAATATACAATTGATTGAGATACTTACAATTTGATTCCTCTCAAGTTTACTTTTCACTTTCAGAGAATCCACAAGTTTTATATTCAGTTATCTTCTATAAAAAGCCTTTTAATCAATAGATTTGGTTAAGGTACAGGCCTACCAGCCTTGGCTTTGCAGAGCTAGAATTGCAGAAGTTCAAACCTCCATTTGGTTGAACTTGTTAGCTGGAAAAAATAATTGGGTTTCCCAGCATTGGATTGACAAGTCCATAGGAAATCCAAACCATCATTTTTGGGCACAAACAAGGAAGATGAAAACTAGTACATCGACTCAGAGAACACAAAAGATAAAAAAAAATGACCAAGTCCACATAATCAAAATAATGTTGATACATAGGCCTGACTTGCATAAAATATTTGCACAAGAGATGTTGGAAAATATTGAAGAAGCAAACCTTGAGTACTCAAATTCAAAAATTTAAACAAAAAAGAACAAGGGCACTAGGATTAAAAATTTTTGGGTTCCAACATTTTATTTGTTTTTTTCAAAAATAAAAGTGGGATAACCACTATAAATAATATTAATATTAAAAATTATTCAAGGGCTCAATCGGGAAAGACCCAGTAAGAAAATATGATATCCTTTCCCAATAAAATATGCCCAATATGATATGGGGGTAAAGATTTTGTCAAAATATACTCACCTACACTACCCCAAAATATTACAAAATTTGGCTAAATGCTTAGATAAAGAGCCTAATGAATGAGTTAACAAATTTGGTGATCATAGCCTTCAGATATTCTTCCATTATGTTGGGTCCCCAACCATCCAAGTCTAGTTGCAAGTGGGGAGACCAACCATAAGATGCCATATTCCATCCTTGGGTGTTAGCACCATCTTACGCAGGCACTTCCCACCTATTGGTGTCCTAGTCACCCCATCAAACAATATTCTCTCTTTGGACAGAAGGCTACTCCCATCCATTGAATTTATAAGGTTTCTCATTCAAAATAGGGACTCCTTCCAATAGAAGAGTCGGCAGGTCATGATTCGATGAGTCACTAGTGTGAGAGGAGCTGCTCCATCTTGAAGGAGCATTTGGATGTTCTAAAAAATCCAAGAGAGCAATGGTCATAGCCCTAATCTTTTCAACCAACACATGGCCCAAATTTCTTCCTGAAGTGTGTAGGGCATGCTCTATATAACGAAGGCTCTGCTTCTCCAGATTGCATTTAAACCCGTCAAAAATACCATGACATCGTGATTGGACAACATGAGATGATGTGAGAATAGACCACCCACCAATGCATGGCCACACCAAAGATCATAGCTTTGCACAACCCTCATAAGCGCATTATTGAGCAAAAATTGTGGTTTGACCACCTTGTTGGCAATTATCTCTAGTAGTTGAGTCGATTGCAGGAGGTCCATGGTATTGGAAAGAAAAATAGCCACAATGTGCGAAGGGTATATGAAATGCTTTTTCTAGGGCGTAAGAATTTATTCTCTGATCACTTGGCGAACTACGACCCTAATCACCAATGAGTGAAATTCAAACATGGTCAGTAGAGCTGAGTTGTCAATCTGTTGTGGCAATAATTCCTCCATAATATCGGGTTGCAGACAAATTCTGTAGTTTTGTAGCAAGATTTCATGATGGTATTTCCCACATTGTGCACATATCTCCTTCATCGACTCCATACTTTTAAGAATCTGGTAGTGAAACTGAGTTGTTTTGATGGTAAGGAAGCATTAAAAAAATAAAGCGTTGAGCTAAAATTGGTTCATATTTCATTTAATACTAAATCCCCTATGATCTTACATCATAGATCTATACTGCACATCCAGCCTTTGGAGGCATTAATTTGTATAAATGCTCTATTATCAAGCACGTGAGGTAAATTTAAATTCTGCTTTGTTCAATCATCGCATGTCAGTTGTGCGAACGGGGAAAGAAAATTGATATTGGCATCTTGAAATCCACATTCCCTCATGTTACAAACTTTATTGAATTATGTGATATGTACTTCGCATATATACTCATTTTTCTCATAACTCTTATGTACACTAGCATATGGTCATCATGTGGCTTCCACATGAGAGTAAGGTATATGTGGCAAATATCCCATCTGACAAATTGACCATGAGCGCACCTGATGTCATCCCCATTCAATGTCACACTACTAGATTTGAGCTACTTTCAAATTTTGTATCCATTAGGATCAAGTTTTGTAGTTTAGTATCCTGTTTAATTATTACCTTTAGTGTTAAGGAAAACAAATCCAGCCCATCACAACCCATATTGGCTAAATAGTCTGCTAGTGCATTATGTTTGTGTAGTGTATGAGATATGTAGAATTCTTTGAAAGTGTCAAGAAGATGCCAGATTTGTTGTAAGACGTATGTTATATTCCAATTATGGGATTGTCATTTAATGCATGCATTAACAATAACCATTGAGTCACCTTCCACTTGAATATGTTGGAAGCCTCCAGTTTTATCCAAAAAAAGACCAAAAAAGAGGGCATGAGATTCTTCCATATTGTTTGTGCCTTGGGGGAGAGATGAGGATCTTATATCCAGCATTGTACCTTGGTGGTCTCAAATGCAAACTCCAAGCCCTGATTTACTCGTATTTACTCTTGAAGATCCATCAAGGTTGATTTTAAATATCCCTTGAATGGGGGGAAACCGACAAACTAATGCTTAGTCACTTGCATATACTGATGTTGATTGATGACACCATCCAATTGGCACATGAATGCCTTTCCATTCTTGAATAATTTCACTATCCCACCTTGACATGACTAGATTACATTTGAGTTTTGAGTGGCTACCTTTCACCAATCTAGATATTCATCTTTCCAAATCAGTAAGAACAGTTTGGGTAGGGGAAGATAATTTACAAAAAATTCTTTTGTTGTGTTCCCACCATATAGCCCATGCTACTAAAGGCAGAATACATTTCCACAAGCTATAGAATAGGGAATTTGTGTATAGTTCTGGCCATGCTTGGAAAAGATCCCATAGTTTTTTGGGTAGAGGAGTGAAGTAGTGTATTTTACCAAGAACAAACAACCAACATTGTTGTGAAAAAGGATAATTCAAAAATAAATGATCCACATCTTCATTCACTAAGCCACAAAGCAGACAATTAAAAGGTTACGAGATATGGATTTTATGTAGTCGATCAATTGTTAGAGCCATCTTTTTCATTGCAATCCAAGAAAAGCAGCCAGCCTTAGGGAAGGTTACATTTCCTTTGTAACCTTTCTCATGTGGAGGGTTAACATTTGAGAGAAAAGTATTCATTGTGGCACACAAATTTTAGAATTTTTTAAATTTTGATATTGTCAGTTACTAGAAGTATGATACATGCAACAACATTCAGGAAAGGCTTGTGGAAAATAGGAATGATGCAAGTAAAATTCAACATGAATGTAAACCATTGCTAGAAATATTGAGAAAAAAGGATTCTTGGGATGAGGTAAAAAAAAGTGGAGGAAAATAATGCTACCAAAAGTATTTCTCTGCAACAATTGTCAGTAGAAATTATTGCATTGCACCAACATAGAACAATAGAGTAGGGAACCCTAATCAAGAGGTCTAAGATTTTTTACAAAAGAGTTGATGTTCCATGTACCAAAAAAATATACTAGATTCTCTATATATAGCTTGTGTGGACACACATTGGACTCAAAACAAAATCACTAATTTTTGGAATATGAGGAAGAATCTAGGTCAACCAAAGACTACTACAAATTTTGAAGAAATCCCAGAGGATTTTGGGATTAAAATTTTTTGGAATGGAGAGGATCCTACTGAAGCATATAGTTTAGATACTAATGGTGATGAGGAGATACCCTCAGGTCCCACTCAACCAGCTATTGAAGAATCTACAAAAATAATCTATTTTAAGTGAGTCCATGAAAGAAAAATATACTAAAGGGGAAGCCATAATAAAAAAAATGGGTTATGCAGGTGGCGGTCTAGGGCCCAAAGGATAAGGCCTTTGGGTTCCATCAATGGCAGAAGTTTCAAGAAAACCCAAAGAATAACCAGTCATTGGAGTTGAATCGACAGGGAAAGGTATTAATATTATTTTCATAATTTAAAAAAATGATGTCACTGGGAAAGTACAAACAAAAAGTTTGTCAGAAAGAAAAACTTAATATAAATATATATATATATATATATATATATATAATATAAAGAAAAGGTTTTAAAAAATTATCGTTAAAAGGTGGCAGGGGCCACAACCTCCCCTAGCTACCATTCGCAGGTTGTACTATACATGTACCGTAGGATTACCGTGGGCTGCATGGCTATGGGCCTGCGGTACCATGGTGGGCTCCCATGGTGGGGAGCCACGGTGAGGACTGCAGGGATGTACTTGGCCTGCATGTCCCACACCTCCCCGCCCCCCATACATAGAGAAGTTAAGGGAGGGGGTGGGGTTACAAACCCCCACTTGCTACTCAAATCAACTGATTGGATTTCCTATGGACTTGCCAATCCAATGCTTGGAAACCCAAATGATTTGGATTTGGGAACTAACAAGTCACAACCAAGGCAAGGTTGGAACTTCTGTAATTTTGGCTTTGTAAAACCAAGGCTGGTAGGCCTATACCTTGACTTATCCTTCAAGTTACAAGGTTTTTTATAGAAGATAAGTAACACTTGAACCTTCTCTCTCAAGTATGGCAAGAAACTTCAAAGAAATCTAACTGAAAGCAATATATCATGAACTGTAAATTGAAATAATTTAAGTAATTGAAAGAATGTTTAGTAAATGTGTATGTAATTTTAATGAATAGATAGATAAGATATCAAAAAACTATAAACAATGAACTAAATAACTATAATCCAAATAAGCAAGAAAGACCAGTGCCTTAATCAACCATGGGCAATAGAGTCACTATCATTCCAATATTATGTTCAACCTCAGAGACAATTTTACAACAAAACTTATCACTTCAAAGGTGTTATGGAATGTACATGCAACCTAAAACAAATTCAGATATATTTCAAAAGGGTAATACTTCTCAGACGACAGCCCAATTGACTGAGGCCTCAATCAATAGAATTTAACAATGCAAAATGAGAAAACCAATTGAAAATATAGACTATATTGAATCAAATCAAGAAGCATGCACATCAAACTATCACTTTGAAGAAGTTCTATTTGTTTATCCGAGGGACTAATTGTAAAATGATTAATGAAATAATTGCATATATGAAGAAAAAAGACTTATCTTTATTGATTT
>MU224425.1:670517-681424 GCA_018584345.1 Thuja plicata
TTGTTGATGGTGGAGCTAGGTTAAACATTTGTACTCTAAAGTTAATCAAGCAACTGGGTTATTCAGAATCAAGCATTGATGTCACAAGGAGGATAAATATCAGAGCCTATGATGAAGAGGAAAGGTCCTCCAAAGGTATTATCATTCTACCTATTTGCATTGGACCTGTGGTAAAAAAACACTCCCTTCCAAATCTTAGATCTTGAATTGGGATACAACATGTTACTAGGGAGACCTTGGATACATGAAATGCAAGTTGTACCATCAAGATACCATCAATACATCAAGTTCCCTCACCAAGGAGAGGAGATCATCATAGAGGGAGATCCCAATCCCTTCCAATATTGCAATGTGGTCCAAATCAACACTGATAACCAGGTACCATCAAACCAAGATGAAAGCATCTTGTCCTCTTCAGATTCAAATCCCAAAGATGTTACATAGGTATCAGGAAAGATAGTCATTAAACAAGATGCAAGTATCTCCTCCCCTTCAAATTTAAATCTTAAAGATGTCACAGAGAAAGCAGGCAAGATATCCATCACGGACAAGGGATGTGGTGAATATAGATATGAAGAGGCTTTTACCATCACACACATGCCTCAAAGCCCAAGAACTCATGGTATGCCACAACATGTTATTGTAACAGAAAATCTACAGCCAGTTCTATTTAGATGTCCACCCACAACTTTTGTCTGATGGGGAGACATAGTGGAAGATAATCCTTTTGAGCAAGACATCAATACCTGGTTATACCGAGACTCCCCTGAGACAATCTGACCACCATTACCCTTGTCAAACTATGGTAATGGATACACAATGATACAAAGATTTGGGTACAATGGAACAATCGGGCTGGGGGAAACACAACAAGGATTATATGAATTGCCTCCACCACCAACCCAAAGAAACACAAAAGGTTTGGGCTATGGACAAAAAAGCACTAGTCTGGTGATCCAATACATTCAAGTCAATCAAGAGCAAGTAGTAGAGATGCACCATGGGAACAACACCAAGCATGTCCTAATAAGCAACATATTAGCGCAATTGTTGCCTGCTGAAGAGGGAACCACACAATCCCAAATAAACCTACACATAACAATCGACGATAACCAAGGAAGTGAGACATCGAATGAACATTCCATTGAGATAGACTCCCATGAGTATGAGTGGAGATCCCTCCATGATTTTGAACCATCAATCCCTTATTTTTCCCCTCGAGCCGAAATTATTATAAATCTAGCAGACCTATTTGAACAACTGACCATTACCGAACAACCCTGTATAGACAAACATGTCATCTATCAGACCTCAAGTGGTGCATCCTTATCATAGTCCAATTTTGTAGGCACCATATCCATGGCCCCTTTTAGTCAACCTGAGCCAAACAGTAGTGAAAGTGTTTGTCTTGTACATCCTGATCTTATAGCATGTGATAAACAAGGGCCAACCTGATCTAGATGTATTCAAGAATGATGAGGAAATAGCTCATTTCATGGGATTGAGGGAAGGCATTCCATCAGGAGATCACAAGGCAAGATTCTCCATTAACCTAGACAGAGCAACATATTTTGGGGAGGAAGCTCCTCTTTCCAGTCCACAAAAGAAAAAAGAACAAAAGAGTAAAAAGCTAAAAGAAGATGTATCTTCTAGCAAAAACCTCTCTGAGGCATTAGAAGATGGAAAGAGAGAACTCCTCCCCTTAACAGAGGAGAAATCAGCATTGTTAGCCGAAGAGACAGAGGAGATCAACTTGGGGGATGACAAGAACCCAAAGAACATCTACTTGGTGAAATCTCTCACCCCTGAGGAAAGAGAACAGCTCATTAGTTTCTTCAAGGCCAGAATGATCAATTTTGCATGGTCCTACTAAGATATGCCAGGGTTGGATCCAAAGTTAGTACTACACCATCTCCCACTACTACCAAACACCAAACCTGTCAAACAGAAGCTAAGAAAGATGCATCCTCACGTTGCATTGTTAGTCAAGGCCAAACTGAAAAAGCTTCTGGACACAAAATTCATCATACCTATACCATATGCGGATTGGATATCTAATCTGGTACCGGTTACGAAGCACAGTGGTCAAATACGGATTTTCACAGACTTCTGGGATCTCATTATAGCATGTCCTAAGGATGACTTTCCTTTACCAAACATCGATATGATAGTGGACCTAACTGCAGGGCATGAAATGCTATCACTTATGGATGGCTTCTCAGGTTACAACCAAATTAGGATAACGCCAGAGGACCAACACAAAATGGCTTTCACATGTCCTTGGGGAACATATTGTTGGAATGTCATGCCATTTGGTCTAAAGAATGCTCGAGCAACATATCAGAGGGCAATGACAACCATATTTCATGATCTCATCCATAAGACAATGGAAGACTATGTGGATGACATACTAGCTAAATCAATACTTAGAAAGGATCATCTATAGGTTTTGGGACCCATTTTTGATAGAATGCAGGAATTCAAATTCTGATTCAATCCAAAAAAGTGTACAGCGGGAAAATTACTAGGGTTCATAGTATCACACAAAGGAATTAAAGTGGATCCAGCAAAGGTCAAAGCGATATTGGACATGCCTCCACCATCGAACCTAAGACAACTAAGAGGGTTACAAGGAAGGCTCCAATCGATCAAAAAATTCATAGCTCAACTGGTAGACAAGTGTCACCCATTCCAACATCTATTGCATAAAGACATCAAGTTCATATGGACAGAGCAATGTGAACAGACATTTCAGATATTCAAAAACTACCTTCTAAAGTCTCCTATATTGGTACCACCAGTACAAGGTAGACCATTGCTTCTATATATCTCAGTGACTGAATCAGCACTAGGTGTCCTCTTGGCACAACATGATGATGTAGGAAAAGAGAGGTCCATTTACTATCTAAGCAAGACTTTGGTTGGATATGAGCTAAACTACATGCCCATTGAGAAGTTATGGCTGGCATTTGTTTTCACTTCCTAGAAGCTCAGACACTAGATGTTGAGTCAACAAATGAAATTGGTTGCACATATTGATCCTCTCAAGTACCTTTTGAGCAAAGTAGCACTCACTGGATGACTAGCCAAGTGGGTAATGATCTTAAGTGAGTTTGACATTGAGTACATAGATAGAAAAGATATCAAAGGACAAGTGATAGCAGATCAACTAGTAGAGGCACCAATTCAAGACCACCAGCCTATTGTTTCAAACTTTCCTAACAAATCTATCATGACACTACAACCGGCAATCGAGGTATGGCAACTTCATTTTGATGGATCATGTACAAACCACGGTGCAGGGGTATGAATAGTTCTTATCACTCCAGATCATGATACAATTCCAAAGTCTTTCAGACTTAACTTCCAATGCACCAATAATATAGAAAAATATGAAGCATTGGTCATCAGTTTAAAGATAGCCATTCAATGGAGAATCAAGAACCTGAAAGTCTTTGGTGATTCATAGTTGGTCATTAGTCAAGTTAACAATGATTATATGACCAAAGATGAGAAGCTCATACCTTACAGAGCACAGATGGAAAGACTGTGCACAAAGTTTCATTACATTCTCTTTGAGTAAGTCCCAAGAGCATAGAACAAAGTGGAAAATGTGATGGCTACCATAGCATCACTGATTGATATGCTAGGTAACGATACCAAATTCTAGTTTCTAGTGGAGCAACTCTTGGTTCCATCACATCAGGCATCTATCACAGAGTCAATGTGTGTCCTTGTTGGTCCTGAGTCCCCATGGTACCAAAATGTCTATAGCTATCTCCAAAACAACATCCTACCCCCAAACTTGTCTAGGAACCAGAGAAAATCCCTCATCCGCCAAGCCTCTAGGTATACTATCCTCTCAACTACTCTATATAAATGAAGTCTCAATGGAACATTACTATGATGTCTCACTTCCATGGAATCCCAGAAAGCTTTGTATGAGGTACATGAACGAATATGTGGAACCCAAGGAGGTTGCAATAGCTTAGCTAAGAAAATAATCTGCATGGGATACTATTGGCCAACAATAGAGACAGATGCACACAAGCATGTACAAAGGTGTAGACAGTGTCAAATTCATGGAGACCTCATCCATGCACCAGCACAGGAACTAAATCCCATTACATCACTGTTACCATTTTCAATGTGCGGATTTGACCTAGTGGGAAAAATAACACCTTCAACAAACGGACACAAGTACATCATAGTAGCAAAAAAATACTTCACCAAGTGGGTGGAAGGAATTCCCCTCACTTACATCACTGGAAAGAAAATAGTGATGTTCATAATTAACCACATCATCTGTCGATATGAGATCCCCAAAAAAATCCTGACACATCATGGTACACCTTTCTAGAACAAGGATGTTGAAGACCTATGTGAACAATTCCACATCAAAAAAGGGTTCTCATCATTTTACTACCCTCAAGGGAATGGCCGAGCCAAAGCTACAAACAAAATGATTATGAAAATCTTGAAGAAAATAGTGAACGAATCAGGGAGGGACTGGCATTTACAGCTTAGTCCCGCACTATGGGTATACAGAACTAGTGTGAGAACACCTATAGGAGAAAATCCTTTCTCTCTAGTCTATGGATCAGAGGTAGTATTACCCCTTGAACTAGAAATCTCATCCCTGAGGATATCATTGAAGAACCTGGTTTCAGATGAAGCCTATAGAGTGACAAGGCTCAGCGAACTAGAGTTACTCGATGAAAGAAGGCAACATGCCTTCGACCACTTACAAGGATATCAGAATCGCCTTAGAAGGAACTATCACAAGAAGGTGAAGCCACAAAAATTTGAGGTAGGAGACCTCATCCTCATGGAAAATCAGAAGAATCAAGCAGAGCAAGTCAAACCCAGAAAGTTCGAGCCTAACTAGCTAGGACCATTTGTTATTATCAGCTCTACTCAGAGTGGGGCTTTCATACTAGCAACAACAGAAGGAGATCAGCTCCCCAGCTACATCAACAGCATGCACCTAAAGAGGTTCTACCCTTAGAGGTCTGTATGGTTATGACATTTATCTACATATCTAAAAAATACCAAAAAAATAAAAAAAAATACAAAAGTTACCTTGGTGAAAACCTGGCAATCAGGCGCCTTGGCGACAACCAAAAAAAAGAAAAAAAAGGCAAAAAAGTAAAGAGAAAAAAAAATCGCTCTCTCAGTGAAAACCTAGTAATCATGCGCTATTGAGTAGGTACCTTGGTGAAAACCTAGCAAACAGGCGCGAAGTGTTCAAATCCAGCTTCACCATCAATGAGCTCCAAAAGCTTGAGCACACTTCAAAATGCAAGACTAACTATCCCAAGCTATATCTAGAAGCACGAAACCCCTCTGAGCATCAACACTTACCCATGGTTAACACTGGTCCACCAGACTAGGGGGCAATTCCAAATGTCCTAAAAAATCCTAAAAATTGAAAAACTCATCAAAATCCTAAAAAAGATCAAAAATCAAGAGAAAATCAATCTTCATAAAAAACAATCAAAAAATTGCAAAAATCCCAAAGCAATAAAACCAACTCGGTTATCAAGAAAGCAACGGGCAAGCACGCCCAGTCAATCAACTATCACAATCATCAACATTGCAAATCAGCATGGGGCCCATCTGACATAGCTTGATCAGCTACCAAATTGATCAAATCAAAATCTATCAATCAAAATAGTAACAATCATGAGCTTTGCGAACAAGCATTGGGCACATCTGACACAACTTGATCAGATGCCAATACGATCAGAGAAATCAAAACTATCAATCAATACTGTCACAATCATGAGCTTTGTGAACAAGAATTTGGCCCATCTGACACAACTTAATCAGCTACCAACACGATCAAAGCAGTCAAGCCAACCAAGCCTATCCAAAGAGTTTAAGCCAATCATGAGAATCCAACTGCATCGAGGAACCACACAAAAATGTTGACTAGGTCAGTCAAGTCGGTCAGATGTCAGTCTATATTTTGCAGTTATGTTCTTACACTACTCTAGGATCCACCATGTGAGGAGAGTAGCTATGATAGATCATGACTTTTTTTCTTTGATTGCTGTCTGTTGAATGTTCACTTCGATTTTAGGGCCATGATGATTTAGGATAAATTCGGTAGGTGCTATCACTTATCTAGCAGAAGCACAGTTCCACAATCTGAGCTTAACCCTGGGAAATAATTAGACATTCCTTCTCTTTTATTTTGTTTATTTATTTTATAGAATCAAGAGCTCACAACACTATTCAGATGGACTCTGAGTGCTTTGGAGTTTTATCTTGGTCTCTATGTACTTTCCCTTTATGTTTCAAACAAGAGCTCATGATGCTATCCAGATGGACTCTAGGGGCGTAGGAGTTCTATCTTGTGTGCTTGGATTTCCCTTTCAGAAATCAAGAGCTCACAGTGTTATCCAGATGGACTTTGGATGCATAGGAGTTCTATCTTGGTTTCCTTATTTTAGATTAATTCAGAGGACAAGCGGTATCTAGATGGTCAATATCTGGGTGCTCTTGGCTCTCTTTCTTTTAAAATAGGGAACATAGTTGAATCCAGATGGTCAATATTTGGGTGCACTATGAATCTCTTTCTATTCAATCTCTCTACTCCTTCCGCTATCAAGAGGTCATGGCGATATCTAGGTGGTATGTGATCTGGATCATTCGACGCTCTTCTGGAATATCAGAAAATACAAAAAAAAGATGCAATGATGATAATTATTGGAAACTGGGGAACCAAATTGAGAAGTTCATCCTTTCTATTAGTTCATATCTATCCAAAAAATGCAAAAAGAAAACTTTTCTATCATCAAATTCTATTAGATCAATCTTAGAGCACATCTATCCAAACTAACTTCTTTCTAACTAACACATACATTACTCAGATATTTTGTGCATGGTAGATTACATTCATTCATTAAGTGCATCTGAAAAGTACAAAAACATGATAGTTGCATACATGGTAAAGCAAAAACACATGCATCCATAAAGAATCTCATATAAACATGCATCTCATTTACACCATCCTGCATAACATGTCAGTATCATAAGAAAAGTAAATCATTCATATACAAGTCTGCATAAAAAGAATCACATTGCATGTACATCTCATCATCTAAACCACCAAATCATATAGAACCATACATATAGAAAGTAAATCATTGCACATCATATCACAACATAGCTACATCTCATGTAAATCAAAATATTTGAGTACAAATGAAAGGTTGCAAGTCTGAACAAAGAAGGTAATCAACATGTATATCAATATATATCAGTGTATCAAGATACAAAAATGGTACTACTTAGTATATACAATGAATCACTACAAAAAATGGTACGGGGAACATGTCAACAAGAGCTACCCCCACCCTCGCCAAGAGGAGCACAAGGGGGAGGCATATTTGAATCTGTCCTGTGAGAGGACTCAGGAGCTTGAACACCACTACTCTGCGACCACTGAGCTTTGCTGGATCTTTGTGATGCTGTGTAACTAGGCACTCTCTACGTAGCCAGAATTGTGCCCTTATAGTGTCGTCTCTAATACTCTATCTCCCTCTAAGCCTCTCGCCTAGATCTATAATATCTATCCAAAATATCTATTTGTGCAACATCCTGTATGCTATCAATGAATGAGTAAACCTCAGCTCAAGCCTATCACTCTCGGGACTCAGCTTCTGTAACTCGAGACTCTAAAGCAATGGCACGTGCATCAGATAGGGCAATTCAGACCTGCAGATCCTAAACTTGCTGGGTAAGATGCTCCACCTCTGAGGGATCATCATCCATACCTCCCATAACCACATCCATGTCACCCTCCTCTATCCTATCCCCTAGCCCCTCACCTCCTCTCTGTCTTAGCACCACTGAATCATCACCACTCTCGGAGCTCTCCCCAGTGCTGCTCCTACTACTGCTACTCTCCCTCGAAGACCCTGTCTCAGAACTCTACTCGTCAAGAGCCTCCACATCTACATCTGCAAGCTCAATATCCACATCCTTAATCACAACCCTATCCTCCTCCCTGGGAGCCAAAACTGCAACGGTACGTCTGTGCACCCTCCAAACTAACTGGGATGCCTCCTCCTCTATGGCCTCCTCCTCCAAAATGACACCTAAACCAACCCTAGGAGCACCACAATGACCCCCGATCCTACCACCACTAGCCCTAAACCCACCACCAGCACCCCCGAGACTAGGATCATCCCCTCCATCATCTCCTCTACCCCAACCTCCATCCCTCCCACCATCTCCCCATCCTCCATCTCTCCCATCATCTCTCCCTCCTCTCCCCCTGCCACCACCTCTCCCTCCATCATGGCCTCCCCTACTGCATTGTACCCAACATGCCCTCCTTATGATACTCCTAGGAATAGGATGTGAAACATCTGTCAAGGCAATAGGATGATGCTGCAACCAGTATGCATCAAACTGTGGTGTAGTGCCTGCAAAAGGAAAATCAACTATCAGTATCAGAGAAGATCAAGTCATAAAAAAACCATTACAGGATATGAGCATAATCAAAGTGCAGAAAGGAAGTACATAAGCATAACAAAATCAAAACAAACCTAGATCCACAGTGGCAGAATGTCAGGTCCATGCAACAGAAATAAACCCTAAGAACTTAGTGCGAGCAGCATCCAGTGACACTATAGCACCCCAAACACGAGCATCCCTGGACCTCCAAGAAAAATAGGCATAAGAATCTGACACATCCTGCTGCTCTCCAAACTGCCGTAACACCCTGTTGGTGTTATGAAAATCGATCATATGAACATGATCACTCACACAGCCAATCAAGTACCTCTATTGTCGAGAAAAGGGGAGATGGATGTCCTCTCCATCCCAAATAGGATAGTCTTTGTAAGGTCTCCAGATAAAGTATGGATTCATATCTAGCTGTTGTTGCCAATATGAAAGATGACCCATATGGGTCTGAACAATCGCACCATCATACATATATACATACGGCCTATCGGTCGGGAGAGCACGGGCACCAACAGGACGACAGACAGCTATATGCTCCCATTCCCAAATCTGTAATAGAGTGGCACCACAACCAAGTGACTTACCATCAAGGTAAGCCACATAAAACATATGGAAATGCATGTGGGCCAACATGCAAGGGCCCCAAGCAAAGATGGTATTGTCTCAGACCATACTCTGAAGCACACTATCAAACCCAATAGAAAAATTGTGCTACCGACAATCAGGGCATAGGATCCCACATATCAGGCTACCCAACAACATGGATAGTCTATCAAGGCATAATAAGAATCTAGACCAAGGAATATCATAACCTCCTACAAGCCCAAGCTGATCACGGGGAAGTCTAGAGAGCTCATTCAATGAAATAACACCAGGACGTGTGGAATACTCCACCAGCTCGCCCTGGATAGGGAGTTGGAGGATGCGATACACATCCTCCAAGGTCACGGTGCACTCCCTAGTGGGAAACCAGAAAGTGCACATCTCAGAGTGCCAATGCTATACAAGAGTGGAGATGAGACCCCTATTGGTCGTAATCTTAGGCATGTAACATAGCTAGTACAATCCCAAATCATGCAGTACTAACCTCTCGTCCTCAGTCAGCTGGAATCTATATACAAGTCCCGCCGGTCTGGACTCCCGACAGCGTAAGATACGCCCAGTGAACTGCACATAAAGTGAAATATAGAAAATTATCAGTTTCAGTCATTGAGGAAAGCAACAGAAGCTAAAAGAAGCAGATAACTGACAAAGACATCAGGCAGACAGTGTTAAAAAATTGATTGCGGTAATAAACAGAGTCAATTGTGGTACTTTTATGCGATTGTGGCAACTAAACTACAAGTGCGGCAGAAAAACTGTAATTGTGGCATTTTATACATGCAAATGCGTCACTTTGATCAAATGTGGCATAAAACCAGCAATTGCGGCATTTAAACCGCAATTGCAGCAAAACCGCAGTCGATTGCGGCAAACAGGTAAATTTTTCAAAAAGGTACAAATTTTAAAAGCCAACAATAGAAATTAACGACATGCAAAATGAGAAAACTCATTGGACGTCCAAAGCCAGGAGGTCGATGGTATGAACGGACTCGATCAGAAATGTGCACAACACCAGGAAGCCCCGCCATCGCTCGAAAAAAAGAAGAAATAAAGCAGAAATCAAAAAGCAAAACTCACCAATGATCCAGAGCTCAAAATCACAAAGTGACAAATGAAGAGCTCTCTTAGCTACTTATAGGGGTTCTGAAAAACCCTAATTTCACCTAGGAGCTCCGAAATTTCTTCCCAGTCCCCGAAAACTTTCAAGGTCAATTACAGGGGAATTTTCAGATATTTTTCAAATCCGTTAGCTACCTAGTTCCACAAATTGTAGTTTCAACAAATTGACGCCCGTCTCGCGACTTTTCGCTCAAATTTGTTGAGGGGGCATAAATACACCTACCAAAGGCTGGGGCAAGCTAGGGCAAAATCAAAGAATCTTTGACACGCTGTGACATGTCACATCACATCAAAGAGGGGCAAATGTAGACACCCTAAAATGGACAGGCTTGCGACTTTACATTAAAAACACTAATTTTCATCTATTAATTAATGGTTTTTTAATCATTAATTAATCATCTATTTTCTTCTAAATTCATTCCCCAAATCATTTAAATCAAATTCCCAAAATTAATTAAATAATTAATATTATTTAATTAATTAGCTTTAATTGATTAATTATCATTAAATTAATTAATTAAACTCAATTTCCTATAGTTTAAATTCAAATATTTAAACTTACTAATTAAATTCTTCCAATTAAGTTAATTTAATTTCATCAAATAAAGCAATTCTTAATAAAAAAGAATTCAATTATCTCACATGTTGAAAACAATTATTAAATAAATGAATTAAATATTCATTTATCTTCAAAGAGATAACTC
>MU224425.1:684097-703997 GCA_018584345.1 Thuja plicata
TTGATCCAAAACTATCCAAATATGTGAAATTGTATTATTATTGTATTGTCTTCTCTTTACATTTTACATTATGTATATATATGTGTTTGAGTGGCTTTCACACCTCTTTAGGGTGAAAAGACACAACCCTTGTTACAAATTATTTTGAAAAAACCATAAACTATCTAAAAAATAACTACCTAACTTTCGGATTTGGCTTTGGTGAAAAATCCAAAACACCTCATGAAAAGATAATATTTATGTTGGAGATAGGAAATTGGATTTCCTGAACTGGGTCATTTTTAGATTTTTAAAATTCAACCATCTTTATCCTTTGTCGATATCATCTTTGTAGCAAATGTAAATTCCAGCATTTTTTGAAGGCTTCGATTAGTTAGTTCTATTTATTTGTGTCTTAAAGCTTCATTCCTTTGATTTTTTTTAGTATGGAAAAACATGCTTCTTATAATAGATTGGGAATTCTAAATCATCAAAATTTAGGGTACCACCACCCCGCATAATCATATTTGTTAAAAAAAAATATTTAAATATTCCTTTTTTAAAGTTTAAACTTTATTTTATTTATTTTTAATATTTATTAATTAAAATTATTAATATTTAATAATTTTATTATTAATAATAACACTTTTTAATTAGTATTATTAATTAAATATTGGTGTCCAATATTATATTAATTTAATTAATCAAACATTATTAGTTAATAATAATATTAATTAATTAAAATGAATTTTCTCTTAGTTCAACAATATTTAATTTATATTTATTTTTATATTCATGTTTTATTTAAATAAAATTTTCTCACATGCATGTAGTTTTTTATTTTTCTAATTTAGTTTTGCGAATTTTATAGCTATGAGTATGAGATTTATTAAGTGTATAACTATGGTCAAATTCGACTTTTATTTAACAAAGAGGCTGATTTCAATGAGTAATCTTCTCTTGAAAAATGGCTGGAGCGGAAGCGGGAGTGGGAGCAGGAGGGAATTTGAAAATCGGTGAAGGCGGGAAAAGTGAAGCTGGAGGAAACAGGTTTCTGTAGCTACAGGAGACTAGCAAACTGTAAGAGGATCAATAGATGAGGGCTCCACTAAAGATTCAGAAGATGGCATTGATCCCCCTTTTCGAGATGGTAGGCCAGGAGAAAGATCCAAAAGCTTGGTGGCAAAAAAAAGTGATCAAGCTTCGAACAGAAACATCCTGAAAGGAAGCTGGTCATCGTTATTTGGGATTAAACCAATAGGAAAATCTTCTTTCCCTAGTATCAGCATTACATCAGACCCAAGCACTGGGTATTATGGTATTTCCATACCTGGTATTATGGTCTATTGAGCTGGAAGGTATTGACTATACTTGGTCAAATAGACGCATAGGGAAAGACCTAATCCAAGTCAAATTGGATAGAGATCTATTAACCTTTGACTGGTTGACTAGTTACTATTGCACTCTCTTAGTAGAACTCCATGTAGTTTCTGACCACTATCCTATATCTCTGAATATAAATAAGATTAATGGTAGAAAAAACATCCCTTTCAGATTTGAAAGAATGTGGTTAGCTCACCCTAACTTAAAAGATAAAATAGAGGAATGGTGGAATCCTACTATTGAAGGGGGAGCTATGTATAAAATGACTAAGAAAATGAACAATATAAAAAACAATCTCAAAAAATGGAATAAAGAGGTTTTTGGGGACATTTTTCTTACAAAAGGGAACTTGTAAAATGAAATTAAGGAAATCCAGAAGGAGGGCCTTTCGGAGGAAACTAGAACTAAGGAAAATAAACTGCTGGCGGATTACCACAATGTTATCACTAAGGAGGAATCTTTTTTGAGACAGAGATCCAGAGCTCTCTGGCTTAAAGCTAGGGATTAAAATACTAGATTTTTCCATATGATGACCATGAAACACAAAGAAATTAATAGGATTACTAATCTTCATTCAAAAGGTAAAACTATGAGGAAGGAGGAAGAAATCAGATCTGAGATGTTAAATTATTTCTCTGATCTTCTAACATAGGAGAAAGACTTGAATAGTTCTAATCAGGATGAAATATTATCATCTATTCCTAAAATTGTCGAGGATCACTCTAACAAAATGCTCAAATCTATTCCTTCTAACAACGAAATCAAGAATGTTGTATTTTCCTTCAAAGGAGAAAAATCACCAGGCCCTGATGGTTTTCCTATGCTCTTCTACCAATAGTTCTGGGAGATCATTGGTCAAGATGTTCAAGATATGGTTAAAGAATTCATTGGGTCTAAATATCTTCTCAGGGAATTAAATGCTACCTTCTTGGTTCTTATTCCCAAGAAACCTGGAGCTAATACTATGAAGGATTTTAGACCTATCAGCTTGTGTAATTTCCTATACAAGATAATTTCTAAAGTTATTACTTCCAGACTGCTTAAGCTGCTCCCATCTCTAATTTCCCCCTAGAAAAATGGCTTTGTTCCTGGGAGACAAATCCTCGATTCTATTATTGTGGCTCATGAGAATCTCCACTCCCTAGAAAAAGCCAAAAAATAGGGCTTTATGATGAAGCTAAACCTCTCTAAGGCATATGACAGTGTTGACTGGCACTTCCTGCAGAAGGTGCTGAATGCTTTTGGTTTTAGCAAGGAAATTATTAAAATCATTACGCAACTTGTGACTACTATTTCCTCTTTTGTTATTGTGAATGGGGGATCTTCTTCCTTCTTTAAACCTTCCAGAGGGCTAAGACAAGGAGATCCTATATCTCCCATCCTATTTTCTATCCTAGCTGAGTGCCTGGGGAGGTACATCCAAATTATGGTGGAAAAAGTGGATATAAGGGGTATACATCCTTCTTCTGAGAGACTTATCTATTCTCATGAGAAATTTGTGGATGATACTCTCATAATGGGAGAGTCGACTATAAAAGAAGCTAAAAGTATTAAGAAAGGCCTCTCTATCTATACCTCGGCCACTGGCCAACTAATCAATTGGAATAAAACTTCCATATTCTTTATAAACACCCCAGAAGAAAGACAAAAAAAAATGTCAAATATTCTTGGTTGTACTATAGGTAACCTTCCTTCCTCTTATTTAGGTCTCCCCCTTTGTGTCAATCCTCCTAAAAGATTTTGGTATAAATTAATTGACAGATATAACAATAAGTTTGTAGGCTGGAAAGCGGCTATCCTCAGCAATGCGGGAAAGCTCCAACTCCTGAAATCAACACTTCAGAATCTCCTTGTCTATGTTATGAGCCTGTTTAAAATTCCTCACAAAATTGCTTATGAAATTGAGAAAAATCAAAAAAGATTCCTTTGGTCGAGGGTGGAGGAAAAGAAATGTCTTAGCCTAGTTTCTTGGGAGAAAGTGTGCAAGCCTAAAAAACAAGGAGGCGTTGGGCTGTGAACCATAAAAAATATGAACCAAGCTCTCATGGCTAAACAGTTATGTAGAATTTATGGAGATCAAAAGGAATGGAACAACATAATTAAAAGCAAGTATCTTTTCCTCTACAACACCTTGGAGGATTTTATAGGTGATGACAATTACTCTAATGGATCCTTCATATGGAATAGTATAACATCCACTAAAGAGCTTTTAGTTAAAGGGAAAAGATGGAAGCTGCGAGATGGTAGAAGAATTGATTTCTGGGATGATGAATGGATTCAACCCGAGCCTCTTTCTAGCAACATTGATTGGAAGAAAAGCATTAAGAGATGGAAAGAAAATATTGGATTGAAAGCAGTAGACTAATGGTAGGATAATAAATGGAAGAATCTGGGAGAAATTGATAAAAGATTTGTTCCCCTCCAACAATATCTTTAGACCTGGTATATTAAAGATAGCATCCAAGACTTGATTGTTTGGAATCCTTCGTCAGATGGTAAGTATATTGTGGCTTCTACAAATAATCTCATCACTAAAAGAGAGGAAAGGCCTCCTTGTTCCTTTGTGTGGTATAAATTTCTCATACCTAAAATTAATTTCTTCTTTTGGCTTCTAATTCAAAACAAACCTCTGTCCCTTGATAATTTATCTAGAAAATGGATTTATATTGTAAATAGGTGCAATCTTTGTTTTGAAAATGCTGAATCCTATGATCATATTATGCTTCATTGTCCTTTTACTCGTAAAGTGTGGGACATTATTTTCCAAAAATGGAATCTTTGCTGGTGTTTTCCTTCTTCTTGGCAGGACTTTGTCACCCAATGGCGCTACCCACCAAAGAACCTTATGGACAAAGATCTCTGGCTTCTCATTCCCCCTCACTTCTGCTAGAGAATTTGGAAAGAACGTAATAATAGAATTTTTAAAGATACTCTAGCTTCTCCTAAAGTGATTGGTAACCAGATATGTAGAGCGCTGGAAGAAAACTTTACTTGTGCTAAATAAGAATCTAATCTCAGCAAAAGGTAAGTGACAAAAATAATAGAGATTCTAATCCTAGCAACCTAAGATCCATGGCAACCTAGATTTCACCTCCTGAAGACTGGGTAAAAGCTAATTTTGATGGGGCTGCGAAAGGCAACTCAGGAAATGCTGAAGGTGGAGGCATAATTAGAGACCATTATGGCAATTGTGTTGGTGCTATTTCTTCCCCTCTAGGAATCCAATCCAATCATAGGGCGGAGGCTATGGCAGCCCTCAATGTTATTATGTTGGCAGATGAAATGGGATGCAGAAAAGTTTGGTTGGAAGGTGATTCTTTAAATATTATCAATAATATTAAAGGTATTTGTAAGGCATCCTGGAAAATTGAACACATTATCGATAAGATAAAAAATATTGCATCAAATTTTTCTTCATTCTATGCAACTCATAATTTTAGGGAAACCAACCAAGTGGCAGATAGCCTTGCTAACTTGGGAGTTAAGAATGAATTCACGTACAAGTGGCACGAGAACACTAAAATCAATGATGAAGTGGAATCATTGCTCAATTATGACAGGCTCAATCACAAAATAGGTGAAATTAGTCACATTAATCATTCTGATTAATGATGATATGACTCAGGGTATGGTGACGACATTTTACCTCATGATCGGTAGCATTTGTGATTACTTCCTTTATACTCAAGTTAACTGGGATTGCATTAATAACTCTGTGATTTCTAAAATCTGTAACATTTAGTGGATTATTAGTATGAAACAGAATTGTGAAGGAGACTACACTAAGACTGAAGAGATTGAAGACATGGGGGTGATTTGAAGAGAGAAGAACCAGTGGTTTGCAGTTGGAGGAATGAAAAAGAGGTGTGGAGCAAGCTCAAGAAGGGAAAAGTCCATAGATATTTGAAGCACCTTCATGGTAACAACAAAGATATTATGAAGGCCTTTGTCAATGGGTGGGACAATGGTAAAGTGAACATCCTTGGAAAATCTATCAAGCTTACCCTAGACTATTTGGCTGATATCACGGGTCTTCCACTAAAGGGAATGCAATTCATTAAAGATAAAAAAGAAGGCAACAAATGATAAAAAAAATTCCCCAAAATAGATGAGGAAAGGGCAATGCCGGTGAAGAAAAATCTGGACTACGTCAATTTGTCAAACATTAAATGCATTTGGGCATTTGTGATAAGGGCAATCATGGAATATTTTACCCTAGATGGAAGATTCTCTAAGGTATACAGCTATAAATTTGTCTTGGAAAATCACTTTCATCATGACATTAGGGTTTGTTTTCCCTTCTATCTTTTAAGCTCTCTCAACCAGAGCGTCATTGATCATAGGGAAAAGCCTTCTCCTATTTTACATGAAGGTCTTATTTTGTTGATAATAGATTATATTAAAGATCATATCCTTGACAGTATCCCCAAGAGCATTGAGAATGTTAAAAGGAAGAGCATGAATATGCCCACTGGTAAGAGCCCTAGTAATCCTAAAGCTAAAAAAAGTCGTAATAGCCCTGTTGAGCCTGATATTTCCTTATCTATCTATGATGATATTGAGGGCATGAAAATAGATGATGATCAGGAAGTTGTCTCTTCTAAGGATGAGGGTATCATGACATACCAAAGCAAAAATGATGATCTTAATATTAAAAATAGTAAAGTTGAGCTACTGGAGGGTAAAGGCCAAAAAGAGGCAGACTAGAAGACAAAGAACATTGTTCTCGAGGAGATCACGATTGAAATTGAAAATATCAATGACACCCACATCAAGGATCTCACTACCAATACTGCTATGGACAAGGAGCAGAACCAAGATATTCAGGATTCTAACAGGGAATCGGGGGATAAGAATACCCTTATTCATAATTGCGATGGTAATACTGTGGAGGAGGAGGAACAGAACCAAGATTGTCATATCCCTCACAATGTGAAGGATCAAATGGATGTTTCTGAGATTGAAGAGGTAAAGAATAAGAATGAAGAGGAGACCACTGTCCCTGATGAGGAAACTATTAAAGCTGTCAATGATGAGCACAACCATGAAACCCCTAATGATAAAGGTGAAGTGAAGAATGATCAAAAGAATAGAAGCCTTAATGACGAGGTCTATGAGAGGGAGGTCAATGTCAAAAGGATGGCTTCACATACCTTCCTTTAAATGGCCAGAAACAAAGAGGAGAATAGCTACAAAATGGATAAGTGGATTCAGGATGACATCAATCAGATGAAAGCTAGCCATAAAAGTATGGAAGATAAAATTTATTTGCTGGAGGATATAGTGGACAAAATGGACAATGACTTAGTTATGTATCAACAAGGTAATAATGTTTTTGATAAGGTTAAAAACATGGATAAAAAGATTAGCATTCTGGTAGATAATAGGCTTAAAAATATGACCGATAAGATAAACAACAACAAAGCACTTCTGAAAAAACTTTCTAACATCAGCAAAATTGGCATGAAAAACTCTATGGATAATATGAATTCTATTTACAATCTTCTTGAGAGTAACTACAATGAAAAGGTAAAGCATGAGAATGAAGACCCCCAAGAAATTCATATTTTGGGTCCTGGATCTAGGACATGATCTAGCACAAAAAGGAAAACTGATATCCAGGCCAAAGATATTACCAAGCTGAGGGATTCGATCTAGTGCCTGGAACTTCAGATGGTTGAAGTTCAGATGCTAGAAGACCAGATGGAAAATGTTTAGCTGCTTGGCTGGAGGTTGTTGTTTGCTGGAAGTTTTTTGTTCTTCAAATGTTGGGAGTTTTTGCTGATTGTTGTTTGCTATTTTTCTTTATTCTGAACTCTAAAGTTTTATCTGGGTTTTACCCCTTTCTCTGTGCTCTATCATGCTTGACAGCTCATTGTTTTTCTTGTTGCTTCCTATTTATCTTTCTACTTCTATGTAAATGGTTTCGGGGTCCCTTCAAAACCTATTGTTACCTTAATAAAAAACAAAGAGGCTAATTTGAATAATTGAGACCTATGTGTGATTTGGCTATAAGTGTTTATTTGTGTTTTTCTTATTGTGATAATTGTCAAAACTACATTGGCTTATAGGGGTTGTACTAGAGGCTTTGGTTTTGATCTCCTGTTGATCCTTGTGTGTCTATTATGTTGTATTGTATTATGTCATATTGGTTTGAGTTCTTTTACCCAACCTTGTTCAATTTAGGCCCAAGTTTATGTGATCTTTTGGGAGTACTTTATGTGCTTCTGGTTAATTGGGAACCAATGGTTCCTGTATGGGCAGGAATCAGTATTGAGGTTTGTTTTACTTCTTGATTTCTTGATGTTTTTACGAGCTTAGGTAGGTTAACTGAGTGTATAGAGGGGAAGTGGATTGTAATGGGGGCCAGGGCCCTAAGCGGCTACTAGGGTAACTCATTGGAAAGTAACTTAACAAGTGATAACATGATGCATTAATGAGGTTTCAAAATGAATTAATAAGATTTTTTGATTTTTTCTCATGCCTCGAGTGCTAGTACAGGCTAGGATGGGAGCTATAATCCTTGTCTTTATGAAAGGATTACTTAGCCAAATAGAGTTGCTTAGGGGGCAAGATCTAGTGAGGACTACTAGGGTAACTCAAGGGTGGACTTATGTGCTGACACTTCCCTATATGCATCTTAGGGTTTCCTACACATGTCTGGTACTTCTGGTAATGTGTTAATTCATTTTTGTGTTTTAGAGAGCTTCTAAGATCTCCCTATGTGTACCTTTGTGATGTCTTGTATACCTTTTCTTTTTCCTTCTTGTGGTATAACTATGTGAGTGGGCTTGATGTTATCTCCTTGGCATGGAGGGAGTGGACCTTTGGTTCCATGAGGTCAGGTGGTAGTGATTCTTTTGCCATTTGAGATCTGGCATTCTTATTATGCATGGATGATCATTGTTACAGTTCTACCTTCTTATTCTTTTGGAGACTTGTTCATTATCATGAGTTCTATAAATTGTATCTTATCTATATTTTGGTTATCATCCATTTAGAGGATGTGTTGTATTGTTATTCATTATTGTATACCTCGTGACTTGTGCAGTGGATGTTGATTCATTATGCATGCCTTAGGTATCAGTTGTATATGTGATCTTGTTTTATGAGATGTATATTATGAATTCAATTGATGTATCTTTTATGTTAGTTCTTTATATTTTTTCTATGTAGATTAGTTTTCTTAATTAATTCTATGTCAAAGAACCCTCGATATTTGTAATCTATGTTTGAGTTGCATTATGTGTACATGTCATGTGATTCATTGTATTACTTCTATATTGTTATCATTATTGTTATTAAACATTTAAAAAATAAATTATTTTGTTAACTTAGTAGCATGTTCTAGGTTAATTCTCCTGGGTTCTCTAGCGGGGTGTTACATAAATGCTTTCTGCAAATAAAACCAGCTCATGCCCTACCAATGCAATAATCTTTCTCAAACATATCATGCTCAATCCCTTCTCTATCCTTATAACCCCTTTGCCTAAAATTAAATAATGCCTACACTGCCCCTTTTTCTAATTTTGACATGAAGTTAGATAATACATTCTTTTTCAAATATTTCCTATAATTCTAGAAAGACTTGTATATTATTGTCATCATCCTTGAAAAAAATTCCTTCTTATCACACCTCATATTGGCTAAATAAACTACAAGATTATTTCCCTCCCTATATGTGTGAGAAATCTAATAGTCATCAAATTCATCTAATATATTCCATACATTCTGAAAGATATATTTCATTTGACAATTAAAAAAATTATTTTCTTTACATGCATTGATAACTATCAAGGAATCACCTTTTGTGTGAATCACATTGACTCGGAGTTGCCTAGCAAGGAGCATACCATGGAGAAGAGCTATTGACTCTGCTATGTTATTTGTTCTTGGTAGTAAAAATATTGATCTATTTGCCTTCATAGTTCCCTTTGCATTCCTAATACAAACACCCTCTCCTAAAGTACCTGGATTCCCTCTAGAACCTCTGCCAAAATTCAATTTGTAGAAACCTTCTTTTGGCAGGAGCCATTTAACTCAACTCCTATCCACTTTTTCCTTATAAGGCCACTTCAAACCTCCTTTAAAAGGTAATATTATGCTCTTCCACCTCTTTAAGATGATATTATCCCATGATGAGAATAAAGAACCAATGTTTTTGTGATCTTGCACCCAGGTATTTACTACTTTGATGTCTGATTTTTCAATAATTGCATGGACTGAATCTATAGGAGCAGAAGTTTTCCTAAAAAAGTGGTTGTTCCTTTCCCATTAGATGGCCCATAATACAAATGTTGGGATGACATGTCAAATGCATGCAAAACATGTAGACTTATACAACATAGGTCATGAAGAGAATAGATCCCATACTAAATTTGGTAATGGGGCATTAAGATCCAGTTTTTGCAAGATAGATAGCTAACAAGATTGGGAAAATGAACATTGCAAAAATAGATGATCAGTTTCTTCAAGATTCTAATTGAATAAGACAATTAAAAGGTTCAAAAATCCCTAGTTTAACCAGCTGATCACTTGTAAGAACTTTTTTTTTCACCACTACCCATGCAAAGTTGTTTGTTTTTAGCAAGATCACCTTATTCCAACAAAATGAGAAAGCCCTATGAGTCTGAATTAACTCATCCCTATTAAGAATTTCCTTGTAGTCCTATTTGATTGTGATGTTGAAGCATCTTGGGTTCATGGAAATCTTGTATCAACCAAAAAAAATATGTTTTTTTCGAGCTCGGTAGCTTGTTGGATAATTTCGGTAGACTGCTTGGTAACTTCTTTGGAGTTCTCAGTTGAAGGTTCTAATTTTGTTTCACTGACTAAACTCGATTACTATTCTTGGTGTGGTTTCACTGAATGGTCTCGATGACTCGATGAATTCTTGTTTCCTGTCTCATCAAGTGCATTTTCTTTTGTTGCATCTTCGAGTGGACATTTGTATTTAATTTTGGTCACTTTATTAATTTAGAATCTCTCGTTAGGGAACATGTGGACCTAAATTTAGGTCATTTCTCTCTCCTATGTTGGATCTTTAGGATCTTTTGGGCTGACCTTTTCAGTAGTCTCTTGTATAAATGCATTGTTTTGTTCTTATTTTAGGGAGTATGTTTTGCGTGGTAGTTTTGGGGATCTAGGGTTTGTGGATCTTGCATGTATGAGGATCATTCTATAATATTTTTAGATTGTATTGGTCGTAATCAGGAATGCCTTACAACCCGACATGCATGACATTTGATGAACTAATGAAAAGTATATTTATTCCTTTTGTCCTTCTTTGTGTTTGAGAAAATACAAAAAAATGGAAAGAGATTAAGGAAATAATCCAAGAGAGTGAAACAAGAAGGAAGAGTTTTACCATAAACCAATGAATGAAATTTAATTCAAGAACTATCTGCAAGATCATCAAATCTCTCCAAGATCAACACAATGAGAATTTTTTTTTGAAAGCTAAGAAAAAGCCCTTGTGAATATAATATAAATGAGGCACAAAATCCTAGAGAAGGGGAGATAAAGTGAGCAAGAAGATCATTACAATATTGAGAGAAACTTTGAGAATGTGAGCAAATTGTGAGAAGACCCTCTTGTGAGAACTATGTGAGAACAATTCAAAAGTGTGTGTAGAGGTATCTCTTAAGTATATATGAGTGAAGGTGTTTGCATGTAACTCCTATGTCCTATGAGTATCACATTCACATTAAGTGTATGCCATGTGTGACAATCCTCTTAAGGAGGAATATCTAATTTCCTTATTAAAGGAAATACAAAAAAGAGACATGTCCTCCTACTTGGACCAAAGGAAAAGAACAATATTGGATACCTTGGTTTATCCTTTAAATTATATAGTTCACCAAGGAAAGATTAATTTCTAACACCCCCCTTTAATATTTACTTGGAGAGATTAGATCAATAGGTATTACACCCAAATGTTTACAATGATTTTGAAATGTCTCTTTAGAAAGAGTCTTCATGAAGATGTTGGTAGCTGGATCATTTCTCTTGTAATAGATGAGGGACTCTTGCATCTCTTCAACTTGTTTCTTTAGGAAGCGATTCTTTTCTAAGGAAGGAGAACTTTGACAATACAAAGGTGTAGGTTCTTGTACAGGAGAGACCAAATCTTGAAATTTGATTCCTTAGAGATTCTTTAGTTACATGTGTACACTCTATACTTTTTGAAGAAAGAGCACCTGAGCCTACAATAAGGAAATAACCACTAGTAAATCTCCCATCATTGGGATCTCCTAGTTCTGAATTAGTAAAATATTTAAGAGAAAAATCAGATTGTGAATCATCAAAGGAATCAGTCATAGAATCAATAATGAAATTATTAGTTGCATGAAGCAAATTTGTAATGGAATCATCAACAAGAAGAGTAGAGCTAGTATCATCACCATTATCACCAGTATTGTCATCATTATTGTCCTTCATAACAACCATAGGATTAGTACCATATTCATAGAAATCATGAGCTTCATTTTGAGAAATACACATATCTCCACTAGGAGAGTCAAAAGAAGGTAAAGTAACATTAAGAAAGGTAGAAATAATATCCTCTTCTTACTTTAAAATATCATCAAAAGGAGAATAAAAATCATCATACTTGAATGCATCACATGGAGAGACAATATTATCCTTCTGAATTAAGTTTGTTTCTTGAGGAAGATAGTAATATAGGGGGTTATCCAAAGAATATCCATCATCATATGGTTCATTCCAAATAGTAGAATTATCATAGTGAGGATTAGACACCCCATAATGAAAGCAAAAGCTTGACGAGAGTTATGATTATGAGTCTTTTGAATAGTTTGATTATGCTCATGATTTTGTTTCTTAAAGTAATTATTAATCACATGACCATCTTTCCCACAATAAGTATAATGGGGCCTATTATTATGATAACCATTAGAATGATTTTGATTATGACTATTTTTATGCCGAGAAGTATGATTATTATTATTTGATCTATAATTTTTATTAGAATTATGATTATTGTTAAGAGATCTAGGCATGAAAGCATGTTCATTAGTTTTAAGTGTGCCAAATTTAATTAACATAGCTTCTTCTTGATGTAATAGATATTGAAACGCAACATAATTTAATTGATCTTATAAAGTAGGAATTGCTAATTGAGAGTGAATATGAGTAATGAATTGTTGGAATTGTCTAGGTAGACATTTTTTCAAAACAATATGAATTAAATGAATATTAGTTAAAGTTACACCTAAACTAGTTAATTGACTACGAATAGAACCAAACTTAAGTAAAAAGTCATCCATATTTTTGAAATCACTGTACCTGAGATCCTCCAATTGATCTTGGAGTTGAATCTTTCTAGATTCATTGGCATTGTCGTAGGTGTTTTTGAGAATATCCCAAGTTGCATGAGCTTCATTGCAATGAGAAATTAAAACTTACAATTCTAGGCTTAATGAAATGCCGATTAAGCCTAAAGCCTTGTCATTTTTAGTAATCCAAGCAATATCGGCCTTAGAAGCAGTAGTCGCGGGAACAAAAGTTGCACTAGTAGCAACAACAAGAATATGTCTGAAACAAAAAATAAAGGTAATATGTGTCTTCCAAGTATGGTAATTTTAATTATTTAATTTAATTTTGGGGATTAAAGTTGACATAATGATTTAAAATAAACTGGAATACAAGTTGAAATATGCAAAAATGAATCTAAAAATGGAATTTAACACAAATGTTATCGGATAAATTGAAAGAAATGTTAAAAAAATTTAAAAAAAATTAAATATTTTGATTAACTGATGAAACAAATTTTTAGTGCAACTAAATAATGAATTGATAATTCAAATATGATTATATGGATAAAATGAAAATGAGTTTAAGACGATATTAAAAAATATTAAGTGAAAATTTTGTTTGTGAGTTTAAAATTTTTTGTGTATTTAGAAAAAATGAATTTTTTTTGTTAAAGTTAAAAAAATTAAATATAAACAAATTTGAATAAAATATGCTAACAATAGAGAAAGAATCTAATGATTAGAATAAGGAAGAGTTGCCAGAAACTTGCATAAATCAGAAAATGTTATAAAGATAGATGTTATAATAAGAAAATGTAATGATTAGAATTGATTAAAACTATATAAAAGAAATAGAAGGACTAAATATATATATATATATATAAAAGACCGCAAGAACGGTCTAGACTGGGAAAAGGGAAAATTGGAGAAAATGATGCAGAAGACTGATAGAGAGAGACGTTACATAGGGAGAGACAATGAAAGGAGGGGTGAATATGACTGCAGAATAACAGCGCGGGTTTCTGGTCTTTCAAAAAAGGATAAGTGCAGAAGGAAAATAGAATATTAAGCTACACTAACAATGAGTCAGGCCAAAACAATAATGCATCAGCCAGTCACCCCAACCAAATTCCTTGAGTACTGCACAAGAAACAAAGGTCACCTAGGAGTAATAATGTGATGCACAAGGGAGCAAGGGAAGTGAAAGGGTGAGCGTGGGCTGCGAAGAGAGGAAAGAAGCATGAGGGTAGTGAGGAGATAGGGGTAGGGAGATGTTGTGTGAGTAGCTAGCTATGAGCAAGGGAGGGGTGGATAAATAAGGAGAGGGGGAGAAAGGGAATGAAACACAAGGAAATACAAGGAAATGCTGTGAGGAGGAGGCAATGAAAGACAAAAGTAGTGAGGGAAGAAAGAGACAGGTAGAAGGGACCGTGAGCTGGTAGAGGAACAAAACAACAACATAGGAAGATATGAAAGAATGAAAATGGATGCATAGGAAAGCAAAATCAAATGCTAATATGTATATATAGATTAAAACAGAGTTAGAATAATAAAGTTTTAAGGAGAAATCATTATTACAATAGCACTGAAATAAATGTTCATGCGAATAGATAAATATGAAAATTTTAGAAATGGTAGAGATATATATAAAAAAATAGAGATATGAAATATAATAATGTACACCCTGCAAGACATAACCCATGAGAAAAATGGAGATAAGAAATGTAAATGCAAAGAAGGAGATAAAACCTGCAAGGGCTGAAAAAAATGTAAGAATCAGATATTGATAACAATTTAATGATAAACTATAGCATTAAGAGAAAATATGTTAGATTTTTTTATTGAATCCTGCAAGAAAGAACATGCGAATATGAAATTTGGATCTAGATAAACAAATAATAACAAATCGGGTTTGGTAGTGAACTGTCCAAACCCAAAAAACTCCCAAATCCAACTAAAAGAGTTTTAAAAAAAATGTTAGATCTGCAACAACGAAAAAACCTGCAAACACTCAAACAAGGATTATAAATGGCTCTAATACCATGTTAGAAAATACAAAAAATGGAAAGAGATTAAGGAAAGAATCCAAGAGAGTGAAGCAAGAAGGAAGAGTTTTACCATAAACCAATGAATGAAAGTTGATTCAAGAACTATCACAAAGATCATCAAATCTCTCCAAGATCAACACAATGAGACAATGTTTTTGAAAGGGAAAAAATAAGAAAAAAACCCCTTTGTGAATATAATATAAATGAGGCACAAAATCCTAGAGAAGGAGAGAGAAAGTGAGCAAGAAGCTCATCACAATATTGAGAGAGCAATTTTGAGAATGAGAGAAAATTGTGAGAATACCCTATTGTGAGAACCATGTGAGAACAATTTAGAAGTGTGTGTAGAGGCATCTCTTAAGTAGAGATGAGTGAAGGATTTTGCATGTAACTCCTATGTCCTATGAGTGCCACACTCACATTAAGTGTGTACCAAGTGTGAGAATCCTCTTGAGGAGGAATATCTAATTTCTTTATTAAAGGAAATACAAAAAAGTGACATGTCCTCCTTCTTGGACTAGATGACAAGAACAATATTGGATACCTTGGTTTATCCTTTAATTACATAGTTCACCAAGGAAAAATTAATTTCTAACAAAATTCATGTTTCCTATCTCACCGAGTGTGTTTTCTTTTGTTGGATCTTCGGGCCAATATCTGCATATAATTTTATTCATGGTATTAATTTGGGATCTCTCATTGGGGAATGTGTGCACCTAAATCTGGGTCATTTCTCTCTCCTATGCTAGATCTTTAGGATCTTTTGGGCCAACCTTTTTAGTAGCCTCTTGTATAAATGTAGTGTTTTTTTCTTAGTTTAGGGAGTAGTTTTGCGTGGTAGTTTTGGGGATCTAGTATTTGTGGATCTCGCATGTATGAGGATTGTTCTATAATATTTTTAGATTGTATTGGTCATAATCGGAAAGGCCTTACAACCTGACATGTATGAATTTTGATGAATTAATGAAAATTATATGTATTCCTTCTCTCCTTCTTTGTGTTTGATATTTTGAGTTGTGTATCTGCAAGCTGGTTTGGTGCTTGGGACTGCCTTTGGCCCTAAGTACTATCCCTCCTTGTGTCAGGTGGTATCAGAGAGAAGGTTAGATATGAGGTTCTTTATTGTAAATACTATTTGATTATTTGTTGTGGGGTAGCATATTGTGATTTAAACTACAATTGTAGAGGGTTTCAAAATGGTTCGAGGGAAGAAAAATGCAGATAAGATCTTAGTTGATATGCTAAGACAAATTTCTGCTAGGTTGGAAGCTATTGAGATATCCTAGCACCTAGGAAGACATCTTGAGGATGTGAGTGATGATGATGAATTTGAGGAAGTGTGGGAGGAAGATGTAGCTACACCTATAATGGATCAAGGAGAATAAATATTCATGAAATCATTGACAAGTTTGAAGTCCACACCTTAGTTTATTCCTCCTGAGTATAGGGGAAAGTTGGATTAAGATGAATTGATAGACTCGATAATTGAGATGGAGAAATAATTTGATTATGAGAACATATCAAAGGAGAAAAAGGTGAAGATTGAAAGCACAAAATTGAAAGGTCATGCATCCTTGTGGTGGGACCATTTGCAATTGGATCGAAAGAAGAAATGTAAAGAAAAGATCTATTGGAAAGTGATCAATTTTGTGTGTTATGATTCACTTTTTGGTTGTCATTTATGGAAACACATCTGGCATATTGATCGATTGATCTGGAGTTAAGTTTTGGTAATTCTATTCTAAGATCGACTAAGTACAGAGCAGAAATACAGAGGTATTTTGGGTATCAAAGAATGATATCAATGATTTATGATGTGCGAGCTTAGAGGGAGATACTATGGAGTATGTATGACCTCCATCTAAGATCAATTTCATTTTTTTTAAAGTTTACAAAGAGTTACAGTGAAATAAAGACAGGTGACAGTAGGGGAAAAATGATACAAATCAGTTGGATTGAAGCGATGATTTGAGGAGTATGATGTGGACTCCTGGCAAGCTAAGATAGATTATGTTTGTTGATAATCTATATTTTGATTATGTAAGAGTGCCGACTATTTATTTGATATTTTCTTCATCAAATTTATTTTGTATTAAGAGCCGACTATATAATATTTAGCTAAGAGAGCCGACTTAGCAAATGATATATATATATATATATATATATATATATATATGAAGATATTTTGTAGAGCGAAGTATGAGATGGTTTTTCGGAGATGTGAATGGCAGAGAAGAGAATGATAGAGATCATCAAAGAGCTATAACAAGAACTATCTAAGCATAGTTGATGCTTGTTTTGTTCATTACTGAGAATAATTTGCAACATAAATATATTGTAAGAGTTGTATGCTCAGTTGGCCCTTAATAGGGTGTTGTATACCTTTAACAGGGTTTTTATTCCTCTAACAAGGAATTGTACTATGTAATATTCAGCTCCTAATAGGGACACTATACTTTAGTGCAGGCTTGTGGGTATCATCACCACCGGGGTTTTCCCTTGGCCAAGATTTCCTTGACAACAAATAATGGTGTTATGTGTACTATTTTATTTGTTTATGTTTCTTTGATTTCAATATGCTTATGGTTTATGTTGAAATAGTTCAAAGTTTATATTAAGTGATGTAATAATGATTCACCCCCTCTTAGTATTACCTAATCCTAACAATTGGTATCAGAGCTTTTGGCCCTTGGAGAGAAATCTTAATAGCTTAAGGGAGATCAAAATGGATTCAGATAATTTACAGGAGAACTTTGAAGCTGCACTTGAAGACCTTGATAAAGTCAAAGCTAAGAATGAAGACTTGAGCTTCAATCTAAGGAAAGCAGATGGATTCATAAATAAATTGAAAGAAAAACTTGAACTTTCAAGAAGTTAGAGAAAATATCTTATGGTTTAGATAAAAGAATACTCAGACAATGACAATTCATATCAAATTAAGAAACTTCAAAAAGAGAATGACATTCTGAAGCTTGAAATCAAAGGAATGACTAAAGAAATTCAACAAGAGAAAGATACTAAAAACAAGATCAAAGAAGCTTTGAATAGTGCAAATGTTTTAATGGAAAAAATGAGGAATGAGGCGGACCTCTATAAAAAAAGTATCTAGAATTGGTGAAATAAAATTAGATCATAAAAGGTGAACTTGTTGAAGCAAAGAGACATATTGACAAACTTCACTCTAGCAGTGACTTGATCGATGAACAAAGAGACAGACAAAAACCTAAAGGTTATATGACTGGTATTGGGTTTAATGAAGCTGAATGCTCAAAGAATCATGAAGAGAAACCAAATGCAAAGATTGATGCTAAAAAACCTATTCTTGAAGAACCTAAAGAGAATATTAGACCTTTCATAGGTAGATGCTTCGGTTGTAATAATTTTGGACACATGAAAAAAGACTGCAGAGGTAATGTCCCCTTTAAGAATTTTTTTGTTTATTATTTTAACTGTAATGCATATGGACACAAGAAGGTAGAATGAAGGAAACTCAATCAATCTGGATATAGACCAGAAAATAAAAGAGAACATACTATGAAACCTACATGCTACAAATGTAATAACATTGGACACATTGTGAAGTTTTGTAAGCTACAAGTAAATCAGGATAGAATACCTCCTATATGTTAAAAATACAACAATCCAGGTCATATAACAAAGTTTTGCAGGTATAATGGAGTAAACCATAGAAGAGCACCACCTCTTATGAATACACAAAAGAATAGCAATGATATTGGCAAAAGAGTTGCAGATTCAAAGAATGACTTTGACAATTGTTTCAAGAAAGCAGAAGAAAACAACAGTGGAAATATATGGAAGATTAAGGAGACAAGTGATACATTGGTTCAGGGAGAGACAATAGATGCTACTGGATCTTTAGCTGGTGTTAACAAAGAAGAATTGACCTAAATGGCCAATCATGGCCTTAGGGGGAGCATTGGATAAAGATATTAGAATATATCCCGCCCCTGATTTTGAAGAGTAAGCTCTAGAAAGCTTAGGTATGATCATGGCCGACATCATGAAACATTTATTTGAGATCACAACATCAGACGACGTATATATTTTGGTTGAGAGATTTATAGCCGACTGGACAACATTGGGCAATGTGAGCTTTTAATGACTTAACATTGTATAAAGCACCTAATGATTATCTATTTCATTACCATTTGAGGAAGAATGTGATGACATGTAACTGATTGATTGTTTGAAGATATTGAGTTGATGATTATGAAAGGAATTAAATCAGTTAGTGTATTGTATTATATTGTCATTGATGTCAACTTGATATAATCTATATGGTCATTGTAATATTGCCAAAGACTTCAAAGAATCGATGAATCAAAAGCTATGCTATCAGTAATGCATATAAGTCAAAGTATTCACTAAGTGACTACATACACCAATAGAGTGCACCCGATGGTCAGAGTTAAAGAACAAAGTCACAGTGTTTCCAGATGAGGAAATGCACAACATTACTGACAAGTAGAGTTACAGTGTTGCCCGATGAGCAAAACATAGAGTAACCCAATGAACAGAATTTTAGTTTTGCCCGATGGAGAAGACAAGGATGGAGATCCCAATGAAAAATGAAGTCACACCAATGGAACAGTTAGTTATCACCGATGACAAACTAAAGTGTTGACTGACAGAACAGAGACTTAAGAAAATGACAAAAATGCTTAGCTGTCAAGAAGCTAAATATAGAGTTAACAGATACTTATCTTTGTTTTAATCATCCAGATAAGTAATTGATTTAAAGCTGATTTGTCCAGTTGGCAAGAAGATCTCTACAAGATCAGAATGGAGATTTTCTTTAAATCTGTTGGCAAAGATTGTTGAACACACCAAGATCAAGAAAGCCAAGAAAAGAGGAAATCATGTCTATAAGAGACAAAATCAATTCATTACGAATTGTGTGTGAGGGGTGAACAAGAGAAGAGGAAAGATGCTAAAAGAAATCTGAAGGAGAAGAAAGTCTTCATTTCAGTCTTGATCAACAAGCTAAAGGAAGAGCTAGATTTTGCAGATATCGACGAATAGTGAGACAAGCATCACAGAGAAGAACAAGTGTGGAGCAAAGGTACATATTTGATTATATTGATCAGTGAAGTAATGGACCTACAATAGATCTAAAAATCTACAATTGAGTTGTATGTATGAATAGATCATTAGTGTTTCAGTTTAACCATTGAATCATATAAGCCTCTTAAC
>MU224425.1:704145-720132 GCA_018584345.1 Thuja plicata
TGAGTGTTTGATCAAGGATGGTAGCATTAGATGCCAGATACTAGTTGAAAAACTATTTCTAAATCCTCTAACAAGGTCACACCTAACAGTGTGTTTGTAACCTTTAATAGGGTTGGCTCTTAACAGGACTCACTTCAGAAGAGTGAAAATTTGGGGTACCAGTCCCAATGGTTTTTCCCTTAAAAGGGTTTCCATGTTAAAATCCATGTGTTATGTGTGTATGATTCATTTCTTTACTGTTTTGTATCTTACATAGTTAATTATGGATTGATCGGTATACTCTGCATATTTACTGTGTTTTGGTAAATAGATGACTGCTTATCGGTAAACATACAAAAGAAGGTTTAACAAAGACATCCAAAAAGTAATAAATCGATTAAATTATTTCAAGGAATTTATCTTGTAGGATAGAATATAACTTGAGACATGATTTGTGGTTATAAGGTTGAAGGGTTGATTTAAGGATTAATTTTTTCAGGCCACTGATTCACCCCCCCGCTCTCGATTATTTCTAACAATTGGTATAAGAGATTGTGTGCTTAGAAAGGAAGGTTTCAAGACCTAAGCTAAATATCACAAGATGAACAGACGAGATGTGCCCAAGTTGAATAAAGATAATTTTGCTTCATGGTAGAGTAGAATAAGACTCCACTTATCAGGTATTGGTAATGATGTTACTCAATATTTAGATACTGAATATGTGTTGCCAATAGGAGCACCAAAAGTTGAAAAAATGAGAGAGAAGCATGAACACAATGACATGATAATAGAACTTGCTTCCTCACTCTCCAATGCTGAATATGAAGATGTCAAAACCTACAAAACTACAAAGTAGATGTGGGACAAATTGAAGCTTGTACATGGTGGTGACAAAAAAATTTTGAGAGCCAAGACAGAAATACTTAGAGGAAAGTTTGATGATCTCAAAAAGAAAGAAGGTGAAAACATCACTTAGTACAACACAATAATCAAAGAGGTAGTCAATGCTATCTGAGGAGTTGGAGGTGTACTAGAAGAAGATATAGTGGTAAGTAAAATTCTAAGAACCTCACTCCCTACTTATGCTATTAGAGTATCTGCCATTCAAGAAATGAGAGTAGTAGCAAATAGCAATGTTACTCTAGACAGTTTGATTGGTAGACTGATTTCATTTGAGATGAATAACTTTGATAATAGTGTCTTACCAAATATAGATTCTTCATTCAAAACTTCTATGAGAATATGTAAATCAAGTCATAAAAACACTATGAGAAAAGATAGTTATAGTGAAAGTGAAGAAGATGACCTTGATGAAATTGAGGCACTTATGGCCAGAAGAATGCAGAGAGGCAAAGGTAAATTACCACTTGTTTGTTTTAATTGCAAAGAGATTGGACACTTTTCTACAAGATGTACTAACATACGAAAAGATGACAGAAGTAATGATAGATCATTTGAAAAGAAGTCTGACAGAGGTGATTATAGAAGCTACCAAAAATAAAAAATAAGAGATACCCAAGACTACAAGGACAAAGGAAAGAAGGCCAGTTACCTAGAAAAATGCAAAGATGATGATACTGACGCCGAATCTGATGAAGACATTGAGATGGTTTTTGTGGCTATAAATGATTCAGATGATGATGAAAAAAGGTATGTAGAAACAACTCTCATATCTAAAGTTAGAAAAAATGATGCTTGGATCATAGATAGTGGTTGCACTCACCATATGACTGGTGATAAGAAAATTTTTGAGACCTTTGAATACTATAAAGGTGGTTCATAAGAATGGGTAATGACACACCTTGTCCAGTTGAAGGTAGATGAACAATAATGTTGAATAACTAGATAAAATGTGAAAATGCTTATTGGGTAAATGGATTGAATTATAATCTATTGAGTGTTTCTCAGTTGAATAATTCAGGTCACAAAGTAGCATTTGAAAATAAGAAGGCAAGGATCTTCAATAAATCAGGAAATTTGATTGGTACCGGTGAGTAGACAAAAGGTAACTTATTCTATCTGAATGATACTGACACCACTTGTTTGATTGCTTCAAATGGAGACATATGGTTGTGGCACAAAAGATTGTGTCATGTGAATTTTGACAACATGATAAAGATTATCAAAAAGAGAAATGTCAGAGGCTTACTGACGATGACCAAGCCTGACAAAATCATGTGTAAGAATTGTCAAAAAGGTAAAATGAAAAAGTCTAATTTTAAAAGAAAAACCCATACATCTTATGCAATTCTATAATTAGTCCATACTGATTTATGTGGACCTATGAGGACAAAGAGGTATTATGGAGATAGGTATTTTATTCTCTTTGTTGATGATTACTTTAGAATGATGACAGTCATGTTTCTAAAAGATAAATCAAAAGAATTTAAGATGCTTAAATGGTACAAAGAAATGGTTGAGAAGCAAAGTGGTAAGGAGTTAAAATGCTTAAGGTTAGATAGGGTAGGGGAATTTATTTTAGATGAATTCACTAACTTTTGTAATGAGCATGGAATCAAAAGATAGGTCTCTGCACTGAGAACACCATAGCATAATGGAATTGCTGAAAGAAGGAACAGATCCATAGTTGATTGTGCAAGGAAACTGATGATAGAGAAAGGCATCACCCAAATCTTCTGGAGGGAAGTTGTCAGTACTGCTGTCTACACATTGAACAGAGTACAATTAAAGAAACACACCAAAAATACACCTTATGAGCTATGGTATGGATACACACCCAATGTAAGTTATTTCAAAAAATTTGGCAGTCAATGTTATATCTTAAAATATGAAAGAAATGGAAAAATTGACTCCAAGAGTGATGAAGGAAATTTTCTAGGGTATTCTACCAAGAGAAAGGCTTATAAATGTCTAAACAAAGCCTCTAACAAAATTGTTGAAAGTGCCAATGTAAAGATAGATGAATTTTCAAAGAAGAATGAAAAGGAAAGCACTAAAGAACTAGAGGACTACAATAAGTTTAATTACAATGAGGAATCTAACACTCTACCCTACCAACAATGTAGTGCTCCTGAGCAATAGATCATTGCACCCGAGCATCAGGCTGCAAATACCGATGATCAAAATATTTCTCAAGATGATGCACAAATTGATGGAGAATAGAATGAAGAACAAAATGATGATTAAGCTAATAGATAAAGAGCTAAACCTGTACTTGCAAGATATGTCAGAAGAAACCATCCATAGGAACAGATCATAGGAGATAAAAAGGTTGGTATGAGAACTAGAAGTAAGTATCTAAATACAAGATGTCTTATTTGTGATTATGAGCCCAAATCTGTCAATGTTGCACTAGATAATGATGAATGGATAAGTGCTATGAATGAAGAGATTGAATAGATAGAGAAAAACAAGACATGGACACTTGTACCAAGACTAGATGACAAGAATTTCATCGGTACAAAATGGATATTCAGGAATAAGCTAAATGAGAATGGAGAAGTCACAAGAAATAAGGCAAGACTAGTATGCAAGGGGTATGAACAAGAAGAAGGAATTGACTATGGAGAAACCTTTTCACATGTTGCTAGGATAGAAGGAGTAAGAATATAAATTTCTTATGCTGCATATAAAGGATTCAAGGTATATCAAATGGATGTCAAGTCTGCATTTTTGAATGGAATACTTGAGGAAGAGGTATACATTGAACAACCAGAAGGGTTTGTTGATCCAGACAAGAGGGACATGGTATGTAGACTTCACAAAGCCCTATATGGATTAAAACAAGCACCCCAAGCCTGGTATGAAAGACTTCATTCCTATCTTATAACTATTGGATTTGTAAGGACTAGTGCAAATAATAATCTTTATTTGAAGGAAGATACTGATGCTAACATCTTTATTGCTGAGATATTTGTTGATGGCATCATATTTGGAGGCAATGATATGCTATGCAAATCATTTGCAAATGAAATGAGAAAAGAGTTTGAGATGTCTATGTTTGGAGAGATCAAGTTCTTTCTTGGTCTACAGATCATGCAACAAGATGAAGGTATTTTCATTACAAAATCCAAGTACATCAAAGAAGTACTAAAAATATTCAAGATGGAAGAGTCCAAACCAGTTGGAACACCAATGGAAACTGGATGTAAGCTGACAAAGGAAGACAAGTCATCAAAGGTAAATCAAACTTTGTACAGATCAATGATTGGAAAACTCATGTATGTTGTACATACCAAAATGGATATTGTACATGCAGTAGGGATAGTTGCTAGATTCTCTGCTAATCCAAAAGAGTCACATATGACTGTTGTGAAAAGAATTCTAAGATATCTAAAGAACACCAAGGAATATGGCTTATGGTACAAAAGAGAAGGAAAATTTGAACTTAAGGTCTTTACCGATGTTGGTTGGGCTAGAAATTTTGATGACCGAAAGAGCACAACTGGAGGAGCATTCTTCATGGATGATAGACTTGTCACATGGATCAGCAAGAAACAAGGATGCATCTCAAAATCTACTGCAGAGGCAGAATATGTTTCTATTGCTGCAAACTGCTCAAATATTGCATGGATCAAATAGTTACTGGAAGGTATGCATATGAAAATTTTGGAGCCAGTGGTTATCTATTGTGATAATACAAGTGCAATAAAAATTCCAAGAATCCAGTCATGCATGCTAAAGAAAAGCATATTTCCATTGAGTATCATTATTTGAGAGAACAAGTTTAGGCAAAGGATTTGATACTTGAGTATGTGCAATCAAAGGAACAATTGGCCGATATCTTCACCAAGCCACTGCCCAAGGATGCATTTGAGTACTTGAGAAAGAGACTAGGGGTCAGACTAGAAGGTTGTATCAGCCTACATATTATCATAATATCATTCATGTTGATGCAAGAAGAAAAATGGACTTCAAAGATAAATCTATACACATCAAGGTATTTATCTACTCTGAGCAACAGAGGTATTACTGATGAATTGGGAAATTCAAGGAATATATTATGGATAGAAAGGATCCACTTGACATAACTATGAAAAGCCTATTTGAAAAGATAAGATGATTGGAATTAATGTCAAAGGGAGAGAAATATCTTATTATCATACTAAAAAAGGGAGAGATTATATCCATTATCATCTCAGGGAGAGAAAATAGAAAGGGAGAGAAAAAATCAAAAGAAAGGAGAACAGTCAAAGGGAGAGAGTTTGACACAGAAGGAGAACACGTCACATGAGAGAAAGAAATATTCTACATCCATCTAGTAAATGGATTGAAGATAGAAAGAAAGCTGCAAGAATCAAATCAAAGCTATTTGAGCTTACCGAAAACCAAACATTTTTATTAGTTACATTAGGAAAGATTAATGAAATTGTATATTTCATATTGTATTAGTAAAATAGTATAGTATGATAATTTATTATGTTTCCATCAATTCCAAAGGGAGAGATTGATGACATGTAACTGATTGAATGTTTTAAGATATTGACTTGATGATCATGGAAGGCATTAAATCAGTTAATGTATTGTATTGTCATTGATGTCAACTTGATATAATCTGTATGGTCATTGTAATACTACCAAAGACTTCAAAGAACCAATGAATCAAAAGCTATGCTATCAGTAATGCATATTATTCAAAGTATTCACTAAGTGACTACATACACCGACAGAGTGCACCCGACAATCAGAGTTAAAGAAAAAATTCACAGTGTTGCCTGACGAGGCAATGCACAACATTATCGATGAGCAGAGTGTTAATCCCTAAGTTCTATTGATGATTAGTGCCCCAAACTTATTCATTTACTTAGGAAGTTTTAGTTGGTTATCACTGCAGCCGAGATAAACATTCAAGGCCAAGCAACATTGCTGAGCAAGTTTTAGGTTTCCAAGTTACATCATGCCGAGCTGAGTAGAATATTAAGTGTCGAGCGTCAGAGATGTGTTGTGCCGAGTAGAACAATTTTTGCATACATATCAGGATTAATTTAGACTTTGATGTAATCAATTAAGGCCAACTTTTATGAGATCTGAGTTGACATTTGTATGCAATTAATATTTGTCTACTAAGTTAATTCACATTTAATTATTTTATACTATGCATGGCATGGAGCTAATTAGGAAATCAGTATGCATTAGAGGTATAAACAATAGATCTTGATCGTTGATCTAGATCTCACTACCAGATCTAAAAAGATATAATAAGATGGCTTATAACCCTAAAAGATAGAGTGTGTGAGAGAAAGAGATATGTAGAGAAGGGTTGTATGTTCATGAGAGATGAACATTAAGTTATTTTGAGAAGAATCCTAGATCAAGCAAAATGACAGAGCAGTGAAAAGAACAGTAAAGACATATCAGATAAAGAGATCACAGAGTTTATTGAAAAGAGAAGATCTGTCATTGGCATCTAAGTGCATAACGAAGGATCACTACTTGGAACATTCTAATAGGTGTGTCAGGTTAAATCTCTTAACAGAGTGGTTTTAGCAGACTATTTCAAATTTCTTAGCTGAGTGCTTACTTTACTGTAAGTTGAAATACTTTAACAAGGTAGATTGTAATGATCTTTAGTTCTTAACAGAACAGACCTTTAACCAGGTAGATTGCATATTGTAATCAAAATTTTGTAGCCCTAACAGACACACTTTATTGTTGTAGTAGTGAAGATCTTGTGGGTGTCATCCCCGCCCAATTTTTACCTATTTGGGTTTCTGGGTTACCAAAATTCTATGTTATGAGTTTCATATTTGATGTTATGGATGCTATTTGATGTTAGGTTAAATTCACATATGTATGAATGTGGATAAAAAAATTTTAAGTGGTTTAGTTTGAAGATCTGATTCACCCCCCCTCTCAGTATCTTTCTTTCCCATTCTTGTACTTCCAACAATTGGTATCAGAGCACAGTTCACCTAAAAAATCTTTGAATCAGCTTGTGAGTACAGATCTTGAGATGGAGGTTTACAAGTTGGGAAAAGTCATTGAGAATTAGAAGATTGAGATCTAGCTAGCATTACATCAGCTTGAGATAGGAAGACAAGAATTGAAGAAATCATTGACAGCTAGGAAATATTTGGCCAAACAAATGAATGATACTCATTACCAAGAAGATGACACTACAAATCTATTTCATAATGAATATTCTACTGAGAGCGATGCAGTAATTGCAGATCTACTGGAAAGGAACAATGCACTATGTGAAGAAGTTAGAAACTTGAAAAGAGAACAAGAAATTCAGACAGTGAGACTATGTGAAGTACTAGAACAAAAGAAGAAAGTTGAAGATGAAAAAACTATGGTAGAAGAAGACAAAATAGTGATATCTATCAGACTTGATGAAAGGACACATGATGTGTAGATGATGACAATCAACCAGGTTGACATGGAAAATCAACTGCTACTTGCAAATCAGGAGATTAGTAGGAAAGATATGGAAATGATAAATCTGAGAACAATCAATTGAAAGATGATCTGAGATCTGAGAAGGAACTTAATGAAAGGTTGAATAGACCTAATGAAGCTTTGACTCATTTTGAGAATCTGATGGAAGCATCAAGAAGGTCAAAGGATTCTTCTGGATTAGGTCACACTGAACCAAAGACATCTGCTAAGAAAGGAGAATCATCTAAGAATGGTGAAAGGAGGAATGCTAAGAAAAAGCATAACAAGCCTATTTTCCACCACTGTGGAAAACTAGGTCATAAAAAAAACATTTTCCAAAGCAAGAAAGGTAAGTCCAATCCTAAACCTAAGTTTAATGGTTATTGTTTTAATTGCAAGAAATTTGGACATAAAGCACATGAATGTTGGGCTGAAACAAGTGATGCACCCCCAAACCAATATTTAATGGTTATTGTTACAAGTGCCAGAAACATGGTCATAAGGAACAAGACTATAGATCCAATGCTAAACAGCAATGGACATCCAAGACACAAACAAAAGCATCTAAGAGAGGCAACACTTACAACTAGGATTATAATATAAGACAGAGTTGTCATTACTGTGAAGAATATGGACATGCACCTGAAGATTGCTTAAAGACACATGTCAGTGGGAAATCTAAGAGTTGGATGAATGGAAGCTTAGTCTGTTTTAGTTGTTTGAAGATAGGAAACACTAAGAGAGAGTGTAGGACAAGATTTCCTGCTCATACTATTGAAGAAGTAAGAGCACAGATGAATTGGACATAGGTAAACAAAATAGAGCCGAGCAGCAGTGAATCCACTGAAGCTGAGGTCACCCAATCTAATGGATCAGGTGATCACTCCATCTCCAATTGAGAAATAGAGGTATGTAAGGAACTGCATTCAAATTTTAAATCTTACATCAGTTCCTAATATGTAAATGTGCCAAAGTCCATATCTGCATATGATAAGATCTACCAGGACATGTTTGTGACAAGTGCCGAGAAGAGTTACCTACACTATAGGTGCCAAGTTGGTTGGCTGAGTAAGTTGTGATGGCCAAGTGTGGTAAGCCGAGTGGTATGCAAGTTGTGTTAGTCAGCCAATGACAACTAGCTTGCACTAACCTAACGGGAAAAATATTTAATGCTTACCTACCTTGACCTTTCGAGTCTATATATGGATGAATGGTCTATTATTCACTTTTACCTTGTGATTTTTAGCATTTACATAGTGACCAAAGAACTTGAAAATTTTATCTTAGCAAAGTTTGTTTTGATAATTTCATCAGCGTGCCATCAGAAACCCTAATTTGAATAGTGTGAAGTGATTGCTTGCTGATGTACTCTGTTCTTCATTTTTTAACCCTAACTGCAGGAGATTATGGCTGCAAGTTCTTCCACATCATTCAAGGGAATGGAGGAGGATTTGAATCAAATTAAGCTAGTAAGGAGTGATGCATGCACACCACCAAACCTTCGTGCCATCCCAGAAAGAAAAATTATGAGTGATTTGAACGGATCCCTCTCATCGATACCGCCAAAGGTACTTATGATTCACAATGTTAGATCATGCCACATGGTTAAAATTGGTGAAGTGGGAAACAATGAATTGATAAATTCCTATGACAAGTTGTGTGAGAATGGAATTCTGAAAGACGAATTCAAACATCTAGCTGACAAAGGGTTAACTCGTGCCCTAGATTTTTTGACAGAATTCAAGGATGAATGGATTAAGGTTGTTCTAAGCTGAGTTCATAATATGCATATGTGACTGGACAATGGACCAGTAAAGATCACAAAAGATATATCCAGCAAGTTACTGGGTATCCTATTATCATTAGTAAACAAACTATGAGAGACCAAAGCAAAGAAGAGATAGCAGCTAACACTAGAGTTGTTTGGAACAGCAGGGGAATGACTATCTCTACAATTATGAACTTGGAACTTGATTTTGGAGTGAGAGTGATTGCTCACAAATTCTATCAGTCAATCTGACTAGATAGTGTTCCATGTACAACCGTCGACCAGGCATGGAAGATAGTTAAAAAGAATCACACCTATGACCTTTCCAAGCTGCAGTTGACACAACTAGCCGAGAACTTACAATCAATCAGGAAAGCCAAAATCTCATCATTTAAGTTTGGCTCTTTGTTAATGTATATATTTTTCTATGTACAGAAGTCATTTCCTACACTAGGAAATATTGTCTAGAAAAAGGATAAACCCATCACTTTATAGATTAGTGAATGTATTCAGAAATTAGGCAGCAATTTGAATGGTATTATGGGAAGTTATTTTGTGGAATTCAAAAAGAGAATGAGGTTGAGGACCAGAATTCCCAATTCACTGGTGGAGAAGCACTATGATGAGATATGTTTCTTAGTGGATACAGACTACACATATATTCAGGCTGTGACACCTAGGGTATCATGGCTAGAGCCATTTCCCTATGAAGTAAATATTGATGAAGCATCAGTAGCTATCATAGCACTCCTAGCAGAGGAGATTGATACTAAAGCTAAAAGATTCAGAAATTTTTATGAAGCTAAGTAAAAGATTTCGATGCATCTTAAGGTAGGACATGGAAAGAAAAAGGAAAAAGATTGTGAAAAATCTAAAAAAGATGGTTGGCTTGCTGAGTGATGTAGAGCTAGAGGATGCACCTCTAGACATATCAACTGGACCAGAAGAAGATGTATCTGAGGAACAAGAAGTAGAAGTCAGTGAGTGTAAAGAAGAGGTCACTGCCAAGGAAAAAGTGAAGAGGCTAGCAGTAGCAAACGTAACAAAGCTAAGTAAAGTGAAACCCAGGGTTACCCCTCCCATTGCAAATCGTCCAAGGAAAAGGGCATCTATCACCACATCACCAGTAGAGCAGACTAAAGTCTATGCAAAGAAGATTGGAGAAAGTAGTTCTGGATCAAGGACTAAATTAGCAATAAAGGTTGTGTCGATCCTACAAGTTAAAAGACCAAGAAGAAAACTAAATTTGGATCTATAAAGTGATGAGGAAATGATTGAAATTGATGAACCCAGCAACATACCAACTGCATCATTCAAGAAACCTATAGACATTGATGAGGTATGTGAAAATTTCATAAATTCTGCAAGGTTATCTAGTTTTAAGTTTATAAGGTATTAACAATTGAAGGTAGGAGACAAACATAAGGTTCAGGAAGCTCTCCTAGACATGATGTGTAATTTCAAATTAACAACTATAGCAATAGGAAACAATGTGCCGAGTGAGTTGTATGAATTTCTATCTGGCAAGTGGGAATTTGCACTCACAACTAAGAGACAAATTAGGGAAGGTACTTTAGCTCAAGTCATTCCTAAGCTAACAAAGAAACAGAGAGAAAAATTTGTTGAAGAGTACAAGCACAAATTTGTACTTAAACAAAGAGGTTATGCTATTTTTAAGAATGATATTGAATTGATAGTACAGTAGAGTACTAAAATTTGGAAGGAAGTTTTTGAACTAATTGTTTCAAAAGAAAAGAGAACTGATGAAGGAACATCTGAGCCGAAGGATAAGGAAATTGAATCCACCCCTGTACCACAGATTTCAATAGTTTACATTTCAACTGAGTCTGAGAAGACTAGGATAGATGCACAAGATCAATCAGAGATAGTTAACACTATTGATCTGACTATTGACAGTCCAATTGAAGTGACAATTGATGACTCTAGCAATTTGGATGTTGAGGGTCAGGATGAGATGAGGGACTCAACTATTAAATCAACTATCGAGGAAACTGAGGCTGAAGAAAAGAAGAGCATAGAAGAAGAAGAAGAAGAAAGAAATCAAAAGAAATCTGAAGATAAGGATGCTCAAGATGAAGCAGAAAAGGAGAAGACAATTGAACAAGAGGTAATTGTTCAGCATTCACCTATTTTAGAGGTTGTAAAATTAGTACTAGATGGTAGTGAGGAGATAAGAGATACTAACAGTGAGCCTAAAGAACAAGAGGTAATGCAAGTGTTGGTTGATCTACCACACTCTGCATCATCAACTCCCACTAGACCCAAGACAGGAAGTATGCCTGATCAGCAGGCAATCTTAACTGAGCTTAAAGATGCAATGGTGTCAACTACTGAATCTGGAAAAGGTATTGTAGAAACGAAGCCGAGCAGTAGTTCACCTAAATTCAAGAGAAGGAAAGTTATGAGGAAGAAGTCTTTGATTGTAGATGTCACATTAGATGAAGCTATTATGATTCCACCATGGGATCCCAATGTTTTGTCTTATGAATACATTGAGACTCTTCAGGAGTTACTTAAGAGCAAGAAAAGACAGGAGGAACTGAAAAGGGAGAAAAAGCAAGGAGCAAGTGCTACATGACATAAAAGATATATTTGTAAAGGCTTTTGACATGGAGGATGAAAATCCTCAAGCCCCTATTCTTGAACAGCTAGTTCACATTGTGCAAAAGGTAAATGATGAAAATATTGAAGCCGATGAGGAACTGTTGCAAGGGTCCAAGAGGAAATTTGAGAACAAGGTACTCATAAAATTCTCAGGAGAGATTGTAGTTAAACAGGTTGAACTTTCTTCTCTGATAGAAATTTTAGGAGTTGCAAAAAATGTCTATTCATTGTATAAGAGGTTATCTGATGTTGAATTCTTCACAAAGGATAATCAACAGGCTTTAGAGAAATTGCAACTAGACCTTAAGTCAACTGGAAGTTCACTAAGTATGGATGCTAGCACTAGCTCCTTACATTTTAATAGGCTGACTTATGCACAAAGGAGGATAGATGAGCTCATGGCTGAAGATGGTCAGATTAGGACCAAGTTGATTACTATTCAGACAAGTTTGATACCTCATCTAGAGGTCATTTAGAAAGAAATTTTATCTGCAAACAAATTGATTAAGAGAGACTCTCATCTCTCAATAGCAGAAAGCTTAGTAAGTCTAGCTGCTGAGCTAGAAGTGAAAATAGAGGTTATGAAGTTTGTCAAGGACAGTTGGGACTCTGCATTTGATTCTACCTTACAACTTCATAAATAGTTTTTGGACAAGTATAACTTGACCCCACCAGTTATCAGTGACAAAAACAAGGGGGAAACTGACAGGACTGACAAGGATACAACATAAAGGAGATCATAATAGGTATCCATGTAAATATTTTTTTTAAAGGCATGTATACTATGTAAAGTTTTGTATGTAGTATGATGTAAATTCCTAGGGGGAGTACAGTATGTACTTAGGCAATATTTTGGATGGAATGAATTGTAATGATAAGTGTGTTTTTTCCACTAATATCAAAGGGGGAGATTGTTAATCCCTAAGTTTTATTGATGATTAGTTACCCACACTTAGTCATTTACTTCGGTAGTTTTAGTTGGTTATCACTATGGCCGAGCTAAACATTCAAGGCCGAGCAACATTGCCGAGAAATTTTTAGGTTGCCAAGTTACATCATGCCGATCTGAGTAGAATATTAAGTGTCGAGTGTCAGAGATGTGTTGTGCCGAGTAGAACAGTTTTTGCATACATGTCAGGATTAATTCAGACTTTGATGTAATTAGTTAAGGCTGACTTCTATGAGATCTGAGCTAACATTTGCATAGATTTAATATTTTTCTACTGAGTTAATTTGCATTTAATTGTTTTATACTACGCATGGCATGTAGCCAATCAAGAAATAAGTATTCATTGGAGGTATAAACAATAGATCTTGATTGTTGATCTAGATCTCACCGCCAGATCTGGAAAGATATAATAAGATGGCTTCTAACCCTAAAAGATAGAGTGTGTGAGAGCAAGAGATATACAGAGAAGGGTTGTATGCTCACGAGAGATGAACAGTAAGTTATTTTGAGAAGAAGAATGACAGAGTAGTGAAAAGCAGAGTAAAGACATATCAGATAAAGAGATCACAAAGGTTATTGAAAAGAGAAGATCTGTCATCATCATCTGAGTGCATAACAAAGGATCACTACTTGGAACATTCTAATAGGTGTGTCAGGTTAAATCTCTTAACAGAGTGGTTTTAGAAAACCATTTCAAATCTCTTAGCCGAGTGCTTACTTTACTATAAGTTGAAATCCTTTAACAAGGTAGATTGTAATGATCTTTAGTTCTTAATAGAACAGACCTTTAACCAGGTAGATTGCATATTGTAATCAAAATTTTTTAGCCCTTATAGGCACACTTTATTTCTGCAATAGTCAAGATCTTGTGGGTGTCATCCCCACCCCAGTTTTACCTATTTGGGTTTCTGGGTTACCAAAATTATATGTTATGAGTTTCATATTTGATGTTATGGATGCTATCTGATGTTAGGTTAAATTCATATATGTATGAATGTGGATAAATTTGTTTTAAGTGGTTTATTTTGAAGATCTAATTCAACCCCCCTCTCAGTATCTTGCTTTCCCATTCTTGTACTTCCAACACAGAGTTACAGTGTTTCCCGACGAGCAAAACACAGAGTAACCCAACGGATAGAATTTCAGTGTTGCCTGACTAAGAAGACAAGGAGAGAGATCTCAATGACAACTAAAGTCACACCGATGGAATAGTTAGTTATCACTGATGGAAAACTAAAGTGTTGACTGATATAACAAAGAATTCAGAAAATGACAAAAATGCTTAGCTGTCAAGAAGCTAAATATAGAGTTAACAGATACTTATCATTGTTTTAATCATCTAGACAAAGCTAGAGATAAGTAATTGATTTAAAGCTACCTTTTCCAGTTGGCAAGAAGATCTCTACAAGATCAGACTAAAAATTTGCTTTAAATCTATTGGCAAAGATTGTTGAACATGCCAAGATCAAGAAAGCCAAGAAAAGAGGAAACCATGTCTATAAGAGACAAACTCAATTCATTATGAATTGTGTGTGAGGGATGAACAAGAGAAGAGGAAAGATGCTAAAAGAAATCTAAAGGAGAAGAAAGTATTCATTTCAGTCCTGATCAACAAGCTAAAGGAAGAGCTAGATTCTGAGATAGTGAGACAAGCATCGCAGAGAAGAACAAGTGTGGAGCAAAGGTATATATTTGATTATATTGATCAGTGAAGTAATGGACCTACAATAGATCTAAAAATATACAATTGAGTTGTATGTATGAAAAAATCATTAGTGTTTCAGTTTAACCATTGAATCATATAAGCCTCTTAACCGAGCAAGACTTAAAAGTCTTTTTCAATTGAGATACATCCCAAGGAGTATCAAAAAGTTTGATCACAAAAGTAGCATTGGATATGCCTGATACATATTGATAGGCCAAGTGAGTGTTTGATCAAGGATGGTAGCATTAGATGCTAGATGCTAGTTGACAAACTATTTCTAAATCCACTAACAAGGTCACACCTAACAGTGTGTTTGTAACCTTTAACATGGTTGGCTCTTAACAGGGCTCACTTCAGAAGAGTGAAAATTTGGGGTACCGGTCCCAGTGGTTTTTCCCTTAACAAGGTTTCCACGTTAAAATCCATGTTTTATGTGTGTATGATTCATTTATTTACTATTTTGTATCTTACATAGTTAATTTTGGATTGATCAGTATACTCTGCATATTTACTATATTTTGGTAAATAGATGACTTTTTATCGGCAAACATACAGAAGAAGGTTTAACAAAGAGATCCGACAAGTAGTAAATTGATTAAAGTATTTCAAGGCATTCATCTTGTATTTTTTAGGTCACTGATTCACCNCCCCCCCCCCCCCTCTCAATTATTTCTAACAGAATGACCTAAGGAGATTAGAGAGCAAAGAGAGTCAGACAATATAGCAATTACCTTGTGTGATTGATCAAAGTGAATTTTTAGAGTTCAACGTGTGAAAGGTATTTACATCATCTACTTATATAGAAACTATGGATGCATGGATGATATTTGATGTTGTGGATAGACCTAGGTATAAATTCAAGAAACATCCTATCAAATCCTGTGAAGAAGACCCTGAAGAAGCATTTTCTCAGACACCTCACAGTGTCTTACATGTAGAAGACATTAGGGTATACATTCATTGCAAGTATGACATGCTTGGTATTGATGAAATTTCTACTTAAATGGAGTACATGACTGATAATGGAATTATTGTTAGGAATAAGGTGTCTCAACCTTGGATAATTCCTATTCTTATTATTTGTTTTGTAAAATGTATTTTCTTGCAAATAATGTAATTAAGTGTGAGTGTACATGTCTAGTTGGCATGATGATGTGTCGACATCTTGAATTGTGTGTAAGGAGATCCTGGCTGAAATGGTTATGACAGATTCCTATGACATGTAAGAGCTATTTTTAGGAGATTTCAATAACAGGTGAAGACATGCAAGACATGTGGAAACTGATAAAGTTGAGTACTTTACACTCTTCCACAATCGTGGGGTTCCTATTTTCTCAGAGAATGGTAAAACCCTAATACGGCTATTCTTGGAAGTTGCCCTAAAAAGGAAAGTGCATGATATAAGTGTTTTTTAGGGTTATAGGAAAGGATACAAAAAGAGTGTATTGTTGGTATGATCTGGTGCTACTGGATTTGTCTTAGAGTGTCGATTATCTCCTGAAAGAACTTGCATTGCAAGTGTGTTGTAACCGCTGTGTTGAAGATAATACATTGTGCAGGTTTTGGAGTGCTGGGGTTTTTTACTGAAAGGTTTTCCCCAGGGTAAATCATTGTGTCATT
>MU224425.1:723901-750933 GCA_018584345.1 Thuja plicata
AGACATTGCCCAAGCAGTGGGAGTCCTGAGTCAGTTTATGGCTAACCCTGGACGGGTACATTGGGATGTAGTTAAGCGAGTATTCAGATATTTGAGGGGTACATCAGATTACTCCATATGTTACCATTGTAACTCTTCTGGATCTCTACATTCAGTTTGTATTCATGGGTTTGTGGATTCAGATTGGGCAGGTGATATTAATAGCAGGAGATCCACCAGTGCTTATGTGTTCTCTATGTTTGGTGGTGCCATCAGTTGGATGAGTAAGTGACAAAATGTGGTTGCTTTGTCCACTACAGAAGCTGAGTACATGGCTGCTACTTATGCTTGTAAGGAATCCATTTGTCTTAGGAGATTGTGTTCTGATGTTGGTGTTGATGCAAAATAGATTACTATTTGGTGTGACAGTTAGAGCACTATTTTCCTTGCGAAAAATCCAACTTTCCATGCCAGAATGAAGCACATTGATGTGAAGTTTCATTTTGTGAGAGATATGGTGGAAGATGGAAAGGTAAATTTGGATAAGGTAGATACTATGAAGAATGTTGCAGATGCATTAATGAAACCAGTGGGCACTGTGAAGTTCAGATGGTGTTCGGATTCTATGGGCCTTTTGGCCTATAGCGGTTAGTTCCTGTTATGTTCCTATTGCTCTTACAAGGTGTTCGACAAGTGGGAGAATGTTAAGAATAAGGTGTCTCAACCTTGGATAATTCCTATTCTTATTATTTCTTTTGTAAAATGTATTTTCTTGCAAATAATGTAATTAAGTGTGAGTGTACATGTCTAGTTGGCATGATGATGTGTCACTCCACTTGATGTGTCAACAACTTGAATTGTGTTTAAGGAGATCATGGCTGAAATGGTTATGATGGATTCCTATGACACATAAGAGCTATTTCTAGGAGATTTCAATGACAGGTGAAGACATGCAAGACATGTGGCAACTTATAAAGTTGAGTACTTTACACTCTTCCACAATTGTGGGGTTCCTATTTTCTCAAAGAATGGTAAAACCCTAATACGGCTATTCTTGGAAGTTTCCCTAAAAAGGAAAGCACATGATATAAGTGTTTTTTAGGGTTACAGGAAAGGATACGAAAAGAGTGTATTGTTGGTATGATCTGGTGCTACTAGATTTTTCTTAGAGTGTCGATTGTCTCTTGAAAGAACTTGCCTTGCAAGTGTGTTGTAACTGCTGTGTTGAAGATAATACATTGTGCAGGTTTTGGAGTGCTGGGGTTTTTTACCGAAAGGTTTTCCCTAGGGTAAATCATTATGTCATTCTCTATTTTATGTATGCATGGTATGTGGATACAATATCATTGTTAAAGTAGTTAACAAATCTAAAATTGTAAGGATTTAAAAGAATTTGCACAATACTTTCCTATAGAGATTAGTGTAGGAAGTTGCTTCCACACCTGAGTTTCCTTACAATTATGAGAGATGAATACAAACATGTTAATGAGATAAACATTATGAAGATTCTGGATTTACATGAATTCAGCAAAGAAGAATGGTTTAAGATATTGTTAGCAGAGTACATGATTAGTTTATTTGGACAATACGGGAATCATTCCTATAGCAAAAAATCATGTTAAGAAGCAAGTTGAAACCCTAAAACATTCAAAATGGGATAAGCAAACCATGACAGTGAATGACATCTTTCAACAAGATGTGATATTGATTACTATGACACTTGGTTACAAATTCTACTATAGTAGTAGACCTAATTTTGTATCTACTGGAGTTATTATCATGGCCTACAAAATGGTGATAGAAAACACAAAGTATAACCTATGTGAAGTATTGGCACAATAGTTTTTGGAGAATGTGAAGCTGATAAAGAAAGACAAATCTAAAGCCTTCAGATTTGGTTCACTGCTTATGTATATGTACATACACATTGAGAACAGATTTCCAAGAATGCACCGTAGTGGTTGGAGAATAGGGATACCTACTAGTAATCATATTTCACAAAGCTATCAAAGATAGAAAAACACATCGGTTGATGGAGAACTGTTTGGGATGATCAAAATTCTTCTGAAGGAAATTAAAGAAAGATACAAGATTCCTCAAGACTTAGTTGAGAAATATAAGGATATAATTTGTTTCATGGTTCAAACCAATTGTGTATGCTTTGAGGCAGTTGTTCCAAGAAAGAAATGGTATTATCCTATGGGATATGAAGTAAGTTTAGAAGTACTGACCATGCAAACTAAACATGTCCTAGCATCTAAGATAGATTCATCAGAGAAAAGATGGGATACTTATGAAGAAAAATCAGCTGAGGTAAGAGAAGAATAGACCAGCGGTTTAAGGAAAATAAAATTTGAAAACATTATTCATGAATACAGAGTTAAGGTAGGATTTACTGAGGAAGAGTTGAGAAAAGTAAAGAGGAAACTTTTAGAATGATCTTTTGGATTGGCAAGTACTAGTACTTCAGCCCTTCCACATGCTGAAGTTGTGATGACAGTGTTGCACCTACCACAGTCATTGATGTAGACACTCCTTCATCACAACAAACCTCGCATGTAGTAAAATTGGTTCCAAGAGTGAGCACTAGATCCACAAAACAAAATTCACCACCTAAAGAATAGAGGAATGAGAGAGAAGAGAAGAAAGATGAAAGTGATAGACCTATATGGAAACTTGACTTGACAATGATTGAGAAGAGAGCAATTGAGAAAGGAAATTTGGTTACAATAGACAAATATTATAACAGGTATGAAGAAACTAGCAAAATTAAGATTGAAGATATTGTAGTAAATCATTTACTTATTTTTAAGAAAAAACTATTGGAGATTGAGGGTTGTATACCTAAAGAGTTGTATGGGAGATTAGAGATAAGGAAACAAATAGCATAAATTAAAGATGAGACTATTAGAAATCAAGTGATTAACAAGATGCTACCTATGATATCCATTCAAGAGAGAGATAGAATATTCAAAGAGCTGAAACCCTTATTAAGGACTAAGGCAAGACTAGTAAATATTATGGAAAGAATGTATGATGATGTTACTGAAGAGACTCAAAAGGCACTGGATCAGATACTAATGAGTTCTATTCCTAAGAAAACCATGCCTACTAAGACTACAATTCCTACACCCTTAGGAATGGGAGAAAGTTCCAAAATAGATGAGGCTAGTACTAAGAGAAGCGAAGTTGACACACAACTAGATTTCTAAGTTTCTGGTGTGCCTGTGACACTTGGTACTTCTCATGATGAGAAGGACCCTTTTGAAGGAAACATTGATAGTGCTATGGCAGAGAATGAAGCACAAAAGGATGAAGAATGCAAAGAGCAAAGAGAGGAAGTACAAAAAGAAATTGAGCAGAAAGGTGAAGAAGAAAAAGATGAAATCAAAACTAAGGAACACACATCTTCCATCTTATTGCTGGCAAGGAAAGAAAAACCTACAAATGTTGATGTTGATCGTATGGATGAGGATGAGCTGGTGAGCTTAGCTTTCATGACACTTACTAAAGCAAAGGAGGGATGAGAGCAGAAGAGTGACAAGAAGAATAAGGTAATGACTAGAGTAATCAATACTGTAAGCAAATTTCTTCGAGTACCTATTGTTTTCCAGAGAAGAGATTATATAGAAAAATTGAAGATGGCACTTGATGAGTTTGATGTTCATTATGAGAACTTGGTAAAGATTGCAGAAGGAAAGGAAGAAAAGAACTACTCAGAGAAGAAACTATTTGAAGTTTTCCAGTCTATCTCATGGGACTTGGGAATTCTAAGAACTAGTACAAAAAATGCAAAATTTTGTGTTGCACATGGCAGGAAACTATTCAGTTATTGCATTAATCCTATTAGGCATGTTCAAAACATTGAAGACATTATTGCCAGGGAACCTTTAACAACATGATGGATAGTTGTGAGACCTCTTCACAATCTATAATGGAGTTGGACAAAGAAATAACAAGAATTTTGGCTAAACTAAACCTATTGGATATTTAGAAAGGGAGATTTATGACAAGGTTTGGTTTGGTAAAGAGTTTAAACACTCCTAAGCTATCAATTATTGAAGCCCACTTATCTGACATGGAGAAAATTGTAGAATCATTGGCTAACTCTATGCCAATAGAGTTGAAAGAAGCAGAGACAACATCATTTTCATTGAATGGACTAATTCATGTTAGTCAACTATTGCTTAAGTCATACAATACATAAGTGAAGTTCTTGGAAGATTCCTTTCAAGATATTTTGAAATTGGTAAGAAAGCATTAGTTTTATTACTTTTTATGCACCTTTGTCATTGTTTTCAAAGGGGGAGAAGAGAGAAGATAAAAATGAATAGGTGAGAAGAGGAAAATATAATGTATAAGGGAGAAGAGAAAAAAATATAGAGAAAGAAGAAGAAGAGACAGTTTTTGTTTTGTTGGAACACTTAGTCATTTTTTTTGTTAAGTGTTGCCATCAATGCCAAAGGGAGAGATTGTTGAAAAGTGATCAATTTTGTGTGTTATGATTCACTTTTTGGTTTTCATTTATGAAAACACATCTGGCATATTGATCAATTGATTTAGAGATAAGTTTTGGTAATTCTATTCTGAGATCGACTAAGTACAGAGCATAAATACAGGGGTGTTTTGGGTATCAAAGATTGAGATCGATGAGTTATGAAGTGCAAGCTTAGAGGTAGATACTATGGAGTATGTATGACCTCCATCTAAGATCAATTTCATTTTGGTAAATTTTATAGAGAGTTACAATGAAATAAAGATAGGCGACAGTAGCAGAACAGTGATACAAAGCAGTTGGATTGAAGCGACGATTTGAGGAGTATGACGTGGACTCCTGGAAAGCTAAGATAGATTATGTTTTTTAATAATATATATTTTGATTATATAAGAGTATTGACTATGTATTTGATATTTTCTTTATCAAATGTATTTTGTATTGAGAGCCGACTATGTAATATTTAGCTAAGAGAGCTGACTTAGCAAATGATAAAGATATATATATATATATATGAAGATATATTGTAGAGAGAAGTATGAGATGTGAGCGATGGTTTGTGGGAGATGTGAATGGAAGACCAAAGAATGACAGAGATCATCAAAGAGCTATAACATGAACTATCTAAGCATAGTTGATGCTTGTTTTGTTCACTACTAAGAACAATTTGTAACAGAAATATATTGTAAGAGTTGTATACTCAGTTGGCCCTTAACAGGGTGTTGTATACCTTTAACAGGGTTGTTATTCCTCTAACAAGGAATTATACTATGTAATATTCAGCTCCTAATAGTTCTAGGTCTCCTAAAAGGGACACTATACTTTAGTGCATGCTTTTGGGTATCATCCCCACCGAGGTTTTTCCTTGGCCACAGTTTTACCAACAACAAATAATGGTGTTATGTGTACTGTGTTATTTTTTTATGTTTCTTTGATTTCAGTATGCTTATGGTTTATGTTGAACTAGTTCAAAGTTTACATTAAGTGTTGTAATATTGATTCACCCCCCCCTCTCAGTATTACCTAATCCTAATAAGATCAAGGTATTTGATAAGATGATAAAAAAGTTGAAGGGAAAGTTTCTACCTTGTGATTATCATATTAACCTAGTTAGGAGAATGAAAAGTTTGAAACAGAAAGATATCTCTGTGAAGGATTACACTGAGCAGGTTAGATATCAGATTCAGACATACTAAAGATGAGGTGGAAATAATTTCAAGATACTTAAATGGATTAAGGAGTTATATTCAAGAAGAGATCAGTTTAGTAAAGATGGAGAGTATTGAGGAGGCTTATCATTTTTTGCTAAAAGCAAAGGAGAAATTGAATAAAAGACATGATAAAAGACAAAGAAGAAGAGGTGGAAGATTCGCTAGAGGAAGAGGTAGATACTATATTGAGAATAATAGATTTGATGAGGACAAGATAGATCAAGACAAATGCAAGACTAAGTGGAAAGGGATAAGTTCATTTAGAGGAAGAGGTAATTACTCTCGAGTTGGATATGGCAAAAGAGGATTCCAAGGAACTTGCTCCAATTGTGGAGAAGAGGGAGATACATCATTTGAGTGTACACATGCAAGAAAGAAGGTTGGTAGTAGCAGAAATGCTTTGGTGCAAGAATATTCACTGAATGAACCTGAGAAGGAAGGAAACCTGATGGTTAGAAGAATAGTGTGGAGTGAAAATAATAAGGAAGATCTGGTAAGAAAAATATTGTTCAAGACCAGATGCAGAGTTGCTGACCAAGTTTGGAAAGTGGTTATTGATAGTGGAAGTTTAGAGAATCTGGCATCCGAGGAGATGGTTACAAAGTTATAGTTTAAAAGATTGAAGCACCCGAAGCCCTATCATATTTTGTGGATCAAGGATGAGCATACACTTATTGTAAGTGAACAATTTTTTGTGAATCTAAAAATTGGATAGTATTATGATAAGGTGTTGTGTGATATTATGCCTATGGATTTTTTGTCATATATTTTTGGGTAGACCTTAGCAATATGATAGACATGATATACATGATGGAAGATTGAAAAAATATACTATTTGGGTTGATGACAAGAGACAAATCTTATTACTTTTGGTTGAAGAATCTATTGGTGAGGTATGTACATCTATGAAAGTTTGTTTGATGGAAGGTAGACAGATTGTTAAGGATCTGAAGAGAAATGATGCTTGTTATGCTTTGATTCCAAACAAACCGAGTGAGAAAACAAAAGATAAAGCTCTTGAAGAAGTTGAGAAGTTTCTCACTGAGTACAAGGAGATAATTTCAAATAATGTACCTAATGGTTTACGACCTATGAGAGATTATTCATTGTATGGATCTGATTCCTGGAGCTATTTTTTCGAACAAGGCACCACACCAATTGACACCAACTGAGAATGAGGAACTCAACTGACAAGTTCATGAGTTATTGCAGAAGGTTTTGATCAGAGAAACTTTGATTCCATGTGCAGTAATAGCTATGTTGGCACCTAAGAAGAATGGAGAATGATGAATGTGTCCTAATTATAGAGCTATTAACAAGATTACTGTAAAGTATCAATTTCCTATATCGAGAATGGGTGATATAATGTATTGTTTGAGTGGAGCAAAATAATTTACCAAGATTGATTTGAAGATTGGATATCATCAGATTAGAATCAGAGAAGGTGATGAATGGAAGACTTCTTTCAAGACAAAAGAAGGTTTGTATGAATGGTTGGTTATGTATTTTGGTTTAACCAATGCACCGAGTATTTTTATGAAGTTAATGAATGAGGTTTTGAAGAAATTCTTAGGTAGATTTGTGATTGTGTACTTGGATGACATTATGATATTTAGTAAGACCAGAGAAGAGCATTTTTTGCATGGTATTGCAAAGATTGAAAGAGGAAAATATTCTCATTAATTTGAAAAAGTGTTCCTTCATGAAAGAATAACTTGTGTATTTAGGTTTTGTGATTTCATCTGATGGTTTGAAGATCGATCCTGAGAAGGTTGAAGCTATACTTGATTGGCCTAAATATGAGAATGTCAGTGAGGTAAGATCATTTCATGGGTTAGCAAGTTTTTACCAAAAGTTTATTAGAAATTTTAGTTCAATTTGTAATGCTATGACTGAGACAATGAGAGGAGATAAGAAAGAATTCAAGTGGACACATGGAGCTGATAATATTTTTGAGACTTTGAAATAGAAGGTTGCTGAATTACCTGTATTAGACTTACTTGATTTCAATTAGGTATTCCAAGTTGAATGTGATGCAAGTGACAGTGCAATAGGAGTTATGTTGATTCAAGAAGGTAAACCTATTTCTTTCTTTAGTGAGAAGTTGAATGATGCTAAAAGGAAATATTTTGTGTATGATCAATAATTTTATGCTATTGTTCAAGCTCTGAAGAAATGGAGACATTATTTGATGTCGAGTGAATTTGTGTTGTATACTGATCATAAGGATTTACAGTATTTGGGTAGTCAGACTAAGTTGAATCAGAGACATATGAAATGGGTTGAGTATTTTTAGAATTTCACATTTTTGATAAAGAATAAGAGTGAAGTATCCAACTAAGTTACTAAAGCGTTGAGTAGAAGAAGATCTTTGTTTACTAAAATGAGAATTGAGGTTAGTGGTTTTGATGATATGAAGAATTTGTATGAAATTGACCCTAATCTTTCTGAGCCATGGAGAATGTGAAGAGAACCTATTCCAAATCAACCAAGTAGGATTGAATACTATTTCATTCAAGAAGATATGTTGCTCAAAGGTATTTAGTTATGTATACCGAGAGAATTGATGAGAATCAATTTGATAAAGGAGAAGCATAGTAGTGGTTTGACTAGATATTTTGGAATTAATAAGACATTGAGTTTACTTAAGGAAAGGTATTTTTGGCCTTAGTTGTATAAGGATGTTCATAAGTTTGTGAAGAGTTGTGGAGTTTGTCAAGTTGAAAAAGAAGTCAGAATATTGGATTCTATACACTGATTTCTATTCCTAAGAAACCTTGGAGTGATATTAGCATGCATTTTGTTCTTGGCTTACTGAGGAAAACAATAGGTAATGATTCCATATTTGTTGTTGTGGATAGATTTTCCATGATGACACATTTCATACCATGTAGTAAAACATCAGATGCATTGCATATATATTTTCTTCGAGGAGATTTTCAGATTGCATGGATTACCGAGGAGTATCATCTCTGACCGAGACAATAAGTTTGTTGGCTATTTTTGGAAAACTCTTTGGAAGATGTTGGACACTGAGTTGAAGTATAGTTCTACATTTTACCTGCAGACTGATGGACAAATAGAGGTTGTAAAAAAAAGTTTGGGTAACTGTTGAGATGCTTATTTTGAGACAAAGACAATAATTGGGATTTGATGTTAGCACAAGTAGATTTTTCATATAATAATTTAGTAAATAGGAGTACTGGAAAGACACCTTTTTAGATTGTTACTGGCATATAACTGAGAAGTATATCAGACTTGAGAGATATTGTTGGAGAAGAGAAGAGGAGTGTTGAAGGAAAAGAATTTGTTGAGTTTATGAAGTCATTACATGAGGAAGTGAAACATAAGTTGGATCAAAGTAATCAGAAATACAAGGATAGTGCAGATAGATCAAGAAGACATAAGAATTTCAAGGTTGGTGATCAAGTGATGGTTGATTTGATGAAAGGAAGATTTCCTATTTGAACATATGATAAATTGAAGATGAAGAAATTTGGTCCTTGCAAGATATTGAGGAAGTTTGACAGTGGAAACTCTTAAGAGGTAGAGTTACCTAATGACATGGATATATCACCTATATTCAACATTTTAGATTTGTATGAGTATCATGAACCTAATGAAGAAGTGAAAATTTTGAGTGATTATCCTAAGAAATAGATAGAAGAAGTTGAATAGATTTTGGAGAAAAGAATTGGTAAGAGCACAAAAGGAAAGGATTACATGGAATACTTGGTAAAGTGGAAGAATAGAACGATTGAAGACTCTACATGGATTTCTCAATCTGAGTTGGAATCAGCTCAGGTCACACCTAACTCATGATTAGGAGAATAATTTCTTTTCAACGCCAGGTGTATGATGCAGGAGCATCTTGGCTTCATGGAAATCTTGTACCAACCAAAATTTTTTTTTGCTTTGAGCTCGGTAGCTTGTTGGATTGGTGCAGGAGCACACCTAGGCTAACCTCCATAGTTGTGATGTTTTGGCTTGTACTTGACATTGGCCAAGTCAAGATAGTTTGTTTACTTTGGACCTTAGAAGGTCATTGCATTATGGACTAAGTGAGTTAGTCATTAGAACTAAGGTCACCAAAATAGTCATTGTTAGTAGCTTTTTAATTTTCTTAGGCTTAGAATCTTAGTGATGGATTTGAGCTTTGAATGTGTCCTAAACACATAAATGTTGTCATAGAGATTCTTGGAGGCCATTAATGAATTTGGTTCCTCGAGATATAGAGGATAGAGGCCCTAAAACTTAGGAATTTTGCATAATGGCAAAGATGCCTAAAGTTGTTACAATGTTGTCATGACAACATTTGCAATAATTGCAAATGTTGCATGCAACATTTGGTTACTTTGGATTCCCCTAGAAGATAGGAGTGGGATATCAACCAACAGTCCCTAAAAACATGGAAGATGGCATCTAATGTATGTAGAGGCTCGAATCTCATTAGTAGAGAGGATTGTAAGAAATATTGCTTTTGAATATAGCTCTGCAACTCTGATTTTGTGAAGAACCCAAGCATTTCCTTGTGACAGTGCTATCATATGGAGTAAAAGCTTTAAACTAGTGATTGTGTTGTGTTAATAGGATAGTTATAAGAATTTTCCATTCAGTAAGCTAGTTGTTTTGAGTTAGTCTAAGGTCATAGATAAATTGTTTTTAGTTTAGGAATCTCACTGGTCTTGTCCTGACCAGTTTGTCATTTCATGGCTCCCCCATGAAATCTAACCATGGGATCTTCCTAAGGCTAGGTAGAAATGTTAGGGGAGTCATTGGTCTATAGATATGTAGAGGTAGGAGTCTTGTGGAGTTGATTTTCTATTTTTAGTGCCAAGCCCTAGGTGAGCTGACAGTGCTCGGTTAGAGGTTTGGAGATGAAAAAGTGAACATTTCATGCGGTGAAGGAAAGTATAGTATGGGGTAAGAGTAGAAATAGGTGGGATATGACCTAATCTTACACTGTTGAGAGATTTAGGAACTCACCAATCCATTTGGTCAAGTTTTGAACAAGAAAATAGTCCAATCCTACTAATTAGGCCTATTAGCCCTATTGGTCCTAGATAATAGGAACCCTATGTACGGAGGGCTTAGAAGACTAAAACTTTCAAAATCCTTTGTGAAATGAAAAAGGGTATCTTAATGTAGGATTAGTTTTTCAAGTTCTTTGGGAAAGTTTTGAAAGAATTGGGAAAAGGTCTCTAGAAAAGGCTACAAGGAATTAGGCCTAATTAGGCTTCTTAGGGTCTAAAATTTGAGTTTGACTGAAAAGGGCTATGAGATATCTCAAAATGGAGTCAAATGGGAACATATGTATGGTTTCCAACATGCTTAGTACCCCTTCAATGATTTGTGAATACTAGAGTGGAGTTGACACTTAGATCCTTCTAAGTGTAGGAGAAGTGAAGTACCCAAAGGGTGTTAGTCTTTCAAAGGTGAAGCACAAAGAGTGAGGCTCTTAGAGAAGAGTTGGATTAGGACTTAGTTAATCATCTAAGCCTAATAAGGACCTAGAGGAGATTAGGGTCATTGAAGAAGACAAAGAAGGCCTTCTTAGAAAATTGTGCAAGCAAGTCCTTAGAACACTCACACCATGGATACTTTCGGTAGAATGATCAGTAACTTCTCTAGATTTCTCGGTTAAAGGTTCTAATTTTGTTTCACCGACTGAACCCAGTTACTGTTCTTGGTGTGGTTTCACTGAATAGTCTTAGTGACTCAGTGAATTCTCGTTTCCTATCTCATCGAGTGTGTTTTCTTTTGTTGGATCTTTAGGCCGACATCTACATTTAATTTTGGTTATGGCATTAATTTAAGATCTCTCATTGGGGAACATGTGGACCTAAATTTGGGTCATTTCTCTCTCCTATGATGGATCTTTAGGATCTTTTTGGCTAACCTTTTCGGTAGCCTCTTGTATAAATGTAGTGTTTTTTTCTTAGTTTAGGGCCCATTTGTTTCATGAAACTGACCAAGAATTAGCATTTCCAAATTTTGGAATTGTTCAATTCAGTGTTTGTTTCAAAAATAAAAAATTGGAATGAGTTTTTGCGAATTCTAATTTTGGGCCATTTTGAGCATTCCACAATTCCACCTCAGACCCCGGAATTGGAATTCAAATTGATAGTATACACATACATGAGTGTATATATATACATGTATATATATAGTATATACATGTATGTATATATACACTTGAGTGTATATACACACATGTATATATATACACATGTGTATATTCACACACATGTGTATATATACACATGTGTATATATGTGTATGTATATATATACACAAATGTGTGTATATATGTGTATATGTGTGTATACACACATATGTGTGTACGTATGTGTATATATATACACATGTGTGTATATGTGTATACATGTGTATATACATACATATATGTGTATATATGTGTGTATATATACACACATGTGTATGTGTATATATAGACACATGTGTGTATATATATATATGTGTGTGTATATACACACACATGTATATATATAATATATATACATGTGTGTATATATACACACAAGTGTATATATACACAAATGTGTGTATATATGTGTATATGTGTATATCCATACACGTGTGTATATGTGTATACATGTGTATATACATACATGTATGTATGTATATATGTGTGTGTGTGTATACACACATGTGTGTATTTATATGTGTGCACATGTGTGTATATACATGTTTGTATATACATGTGTGTATATATACACATGTGTGTGTATATACACATACACATGTGTGTATGTGTGTGTATATATGTGTATGTGTGTGTATATATATGTATGTGTGCAAAAAAAAAATTCCAATTCTAGTTTTGTTGAACCAAACACAAAATTTGCATCTTCTCAGTCATCTTCCAAGTGAACCAAACAGGACAAGCCCATATCTAGAATTCATTTCAGAATAGAAAAATTCCAAAATTCAGTTGAATTCCAAAATTGGCTATTCCAGCATACACAAATTCCATGAAATAAATGGGCCCTTGGGGAGTTTTTTTTTGCGTGGTATTTTTTGGGATCTAGGGTTTGTGGATCTCAAATGTATGAGGATTGTTTCGTAATATTTTTAGATTACATTGGCCAGAATTGGGAAGGCCTTACTATGTGTGGTAAAATGTGTGATTAATATCTACAACCAAACACTTCAATAAACCATTATATCAAGGGGTTAGCAAAACATGAGATTCAAAGCACTAAACTAAAAAACCCTTGAAACCGGCTTATTGCTTCCTATTTGAAGTGAGTATGATTCTCATAGTTGTCCATCTGATTAGACATAGAGAAATCGGTCACTTGACTACTCTAAAATGGAAGATTCAATGCAAAGAGAGTGAGCAAGATGCATAGACTTGCATACTGCTCTTGAAATCTTGAGAATGGAAATGCATGAACTAGGAAACTAAATGCATAACATTATAAGAAATAGAACTAAGATGCATTATTAAGCTATCAAATGAGAAGAACAATGCATCTATATTAAGCTAGGAAGAAAACTAGAATTCCATCTAAGCTAAGAAGTGAAACTAACAATGCAAGAAATGGAAGAAACTACTAATGAAAGCAAATGACTATGAATGCTCTTAGTAATTTTTAGAATAAAAATAACATAATAGCTTTACTCCAAATCTTTCTCTATATGTTTTGAGCAAGGGAGCTATCCCGTTTATAAGATATTCCAAGAAATGAGTGGTTGAGATTAAGAGGCAAAATAATTTGATCAATGGTGGAGATGCAATTCCTCTCAATCCATGTGAGATGATAAAGTGATTTTGATTGGTCAACTTTGAGGAGACTAAGACAAAATTGGTATTTTCTCCCTTTATTTGTTTTATTTGATTTTTTAGTACACACCCATGTGTGAATGGGTTCACTTTTTGAACTTAGGACCTTTTGATTTTATCCCAATGTTTTATGCTTTTTGGGTTTAGGCTTTTATGCTTGATTATTTGACTCAATCAAGTTAAGACTAAAATTATATAAGCAAGTTTGATTAAATGCTCTATAATTTAGAGTCTAGCAATAATGTCTTAGATTTAGGATTTATTAAGACCAAATATTTGAGAAAAGGGGGCCATGGGTTTGATAGACCATTTTTGGGTGATTACATTTTCCCCTCTTTGACTAATGTGTGATCGATCTGGGAACACATTGGGTCAAAGAACGTTTTAAGTTTGATTGAATATGGAAATAGCTTGATGTGAAGTGATGAAATTATCCCATAGATCATAAACTAATTCTGAACTTGATCAAACAAAGACCAATTGAAGATTTGAAGATATCAGCTCCAGACTTGATTGAGTGAAGACTAATAGAGAAATCAAAGGATATCATCTCTAAATTTGATCGAGCGAAGACTGATAAAAGATTTCAAGCATCCAGCTTGATGTGAAGCAATGAAACCGAATGTCCATCCTCCAAGTAGATTTCCTAACTTAAGATTTGTTTGAATGACAAAGCAACCTGATGTGGTCCAATGAGACTAATTACCATTTGATTGATTGATTGGGATAATTGACTTGATATGGATCCTGATGAAGCCAATTACTAGATTGAGGGGAGTTCTCAGATTGATATGGTATGATGAATCTGATATGCCCCTAGAGATTGAGGTTTTGATCCACAGTGATGAGAATCACTTGGTTAGATCTTGATTTGAGTAAGGGCCTGATGCCTCTAGAGATTGAACTTGTTGATGTGAATCAAATAGTTTATGTAGTGATACTACCACCTAGGGAGTGAAATCGAAAGGAGGAGAGAGCCGCAAGCCTGATAGATTGAAAAAGCATTGAGAAATGTGAAATGCAAGCCTGTTTGAGCTCTAGTTGACCAAGTTTGACCAAAATTGACTTAATTTGACCTTTTGGATTAAAGAGGAAAATGCGCAAGAAATTTGATCAAAAGGAATCTTGAATTGGAATCCTATGAGGAGAGCGTCAACAATCAACTGCATTTGTGAGAATTAGGTTAAGTGGCATTTTTGGGGATCAAATCATCATTGGATTTCAATTTAATTCCCAAAAATGGATTTAGAGCAGTTTGATTAGCCAAGGGTGCAATTTTCATGTTGATAGGAGCATTTTGAAAATTAGGTCAAATTTCTATATAAGGCTTGGAGGGGTCATTTTCAAATCATTTTCATCATCCACCTTTTGAGTTGTGAGAAGCTTCTATGAGAAAGAATGGTGGCCCCAGTCTCTACTCATCATTTCAAGTGCATGTGGAGGTATGGATGACCCAGAGATTAGGCGCCACCTGTAAGTAGTCGATAAAATTCATCTTTCCATGTGAATTTTTCCTTTTTAGTCAATTTTTTTATGTTATTGCATGTTTTTACCATGTATCCACGGTGTATTGTACGGTCTTGCAAAAGGGCTCGTACGACAATCTGCCAAAAAATATTTTGTCACATGAAGTTGTTAGATTTGTTGCAAAAGACTAACCCACCTATCGCACAACAATATTCATCACTACCCCTTTTGTCATTTGAGACCATCCAAGTTGTCGTATGATATTGGTGTGTCATCTAGCCTATAATATTTTGTCATATGAACCTTGGGGCCAGTTTGGTCATTTCTTCCTTTTTTCATATGGGAACAGTGGTATTTTTCTCTTAAGCTTGTCATCCAGTTGCGTGTTCATCTTTCTTAGTAGCCTATTTGCGAGTTTTTCTGATAACATTGTAGTGATTTCACTTCGATTTGATGTTGATACTGGTTTTGTTTCTATTGTTTGTCTTCATGCAGGTGCAGTTGCTTGATATTCAGTTTAGATCCACTTATCCAACCACCATGTAGTTAGTTTGTGGCTTATCAGATGATCATAGGGCACATATCCAATCTTGTGGTCTTTTGTGGTTGTTACAGATGCCTGATATTCAGGTGAACCATGGGATGTTGACCGCATTAGTGGAGAGATTCTACAGCGAGGACAACACATTTCACTTGCTGGTGGGGGAGATGACCATCACTCTTGAGGAAATCTATAGAATTATAATTCCATTCATTGGAGTACGTGTGGATTATGATTCCACACCTTTAGTCAATGTATGAGCACTAGCTCAAGTATTTCATGATCAGTTGATTATAGATCGATCCATCTCCTGGGATACATTGGTAGAGAGCTATGGAGAGAAGTAGCCTTTGGAGTGTGTTCATTGGTTGTTTCCTTATGGTTGATCAATCACAATAGGGGTTCATATGCAGTTGGGCTCGAATTCTAGAGAGGTTGATTACGCATCAGAGAAGCTTGGTTGGGGTCAGTGCCTCCTGGCATAGATGTATCATGAGATGTATGAGATTACTTATAGGGAGATCCAAGGCATGGTTGCAGGATTTTTGGTGTTGCAGATATGGGCCTAGGAGCATCTCCTAGTTTTCAGACCTATGAAAGCGGATACACGGCAGGGTGGATAGCCCTATGTCTATAGATATTCAGGTTTCATTACACAACCCTTTCTAGGAAAGAAAAATTATTGGAGGCGCCAGATGGATGATTTGAGCTTGGTTATGTGGCGCCCTTATTTGTAGGTAGAGGTCTAGGCTGAGTTGAGGATAGTTCGGAGAGAGTTCTTTGTCTCACGCCCACTTTTGGGAAAGACATCCTCAGTGATAGAGAGATTTACACTATTGGCAAAGACATCTTTTTGTTTTTACAATATTTTGATGTTGTATTCTTTCTGTACCTTATATCATAAATGATAGATGTAAATCATGCATCCTTCACTAATCTTATACCAAATATATGTCATGTTTTTGTTCTTGTTACTGACCCTTTGTGTGCAGTTAGGTAACCTTAAGGAGATGAAATGTAGTTGATTGCGTTAGTAAAGGATTACAGGAGCAAATGATTAAAAGAATAGCTCTGAGTTTAGATTTATCTGATGGAGTATGTTACCATGCTATTATGCAAGCCTAGAAATGCAACCTATGACACGAGTCAATTCACCGATTTATTTAGTCATAATTTTTTCATCATTTGGACTTTTGGGACATTAGAGTCAATGCAATCCTTATTAATACCAGTGGAACCATAAGGATATGAATACGACTCTTCATCAGATAGCTATGAGAAAAAAATGTAAGCATCTAGGCACAAGAGCTGAGATGACTTGAACACTATTTCTAGTTGATATAAAAAAAAGTACACCAGTATCGAGGCATTTAGAGCCAAGATAACCATGAGTGTGTTGTTTTTGAAATAAGAAGAATAACATGCAAGGAGATAGGACCAACCTCACCTTATGGTGCAAGAGATTAGGATCGAGGGATGTGTGGCTGATCCACCTGAATCCGGAATCTCTTCTCACATACACCCTACTGTCTTGACATAAAGATCATTGGAACTACACCAAAAAGTAGAAATAAAAGAAAAACATAGGAAATCATTGATAACAAACAACATACAAGAAATTTTTTTAGAAATCGTTCATTCTATTTAACTTGTTTGATGCGGGTGTTGAGAAACACTATCATATTGGTTTGTTTGTGTGTTATTGACTGCATTTTATTCGATGTTGTATTAAGAAACACAGGTTTGTATTAAATGGAGTGTTGAGAAACACTGTTGATTAAGGTGTTGAGTAACACCAGTGTGTCAGTGGCAAACTGTCCAGAAAAAGGAGACCAACTATGAGGACTTGACAGGTTGACTGACATGGTGTTGAAAAGCAGGACTATACAAGACCTAAAGATGGCTTCAATTAGTGAAGCAATGACTAAATTGATGTGATAGCTCAGAAAGCACGAAGGTCATCCCACATATGAGATAGGCCAAGCTACACATTGATAGATGGAGCACTGAGTTACAAGTGACGCCTTTTGCTAGGTTTTCACCACTTGGCATAGATTCTATTTTTTCTACCAAGGCGCCTATTTCTAGGTTTTCACCAAGGCATTTTTTCTTGATTTTTCAATTTTTTGTTTGTATTTTTAATTTTTTCTTTCTTTATCTCTTTTTTCAATTTTTTTGATTGACTCATCAAGGTGCCTGTTTGCCAGATTTTCACCAAGGCAGTCATTTTTTCAGGATCATATATATGTACATGCTGCTGACCAGTGAGAATGCTCAAGCATAGAACTTCTTTAGTGGACAATATTGACTGGATCAGTAAAAGTATCCCCATTTGAAGTTGATAGTTGATAGGCCCAAGAGCCAAATTTTGCGGTGATCACAAAGGGACCCAGCCAATTGGGTTCAAATTTCCCCTTTTTTTCATGATGTTGTTGATTCTTAGGATTTTCTTTAAGTACAAGGTATCCAACCTGGAATTACCTATGTCTCAATTTCTTGTTGTAGCCTTGAGACATTCTCTTTTGATAGACCCTCAGATGGTCAAATGCTTCTTTTCTACATTCATTAAGTAGTTCTAGCTCCTAGATTCTAGAAATCCTATAATATTCATCAGTAGTGAGTCCATGCAAATTGAATCAGAGCAAGGGTATTTTTTTCTCAATGGGTAATATAGCTTATGTGCCATATACTAAGGAAAATGTTGTTTCCCTTGTAGGTGTCCTTATACTGGTTTTGTAAGCCCATAACGCTAGATTGAGTTGAAGGTGTCAGTCCTTCCCAGTCTTACTCAATATCGTGTGCAAGATCTTCAGAATATTTTTGTTGGAGGCCTCAACCTGTCCATTCCCTTGAGGGTAATAAGTAGAGGAAAAGTGTTGGGTGATTTTAAACTTGTCAGAAAGTTCATCCATGTCTTTATTTTTAAATTTCCCCCACTATTTGTCACAATGGATGAAGGAATTCCATATCTGTAGATGATATAATTGATGATAAACATAGATACTTGCTTGCCTATAGCTTTAATCAAAGGGACTACTTCAACCCACTTTGTGAAGTATTCAGTGGCTATTATAATAAAATTGTGTCCACCAGAGGATGAGGGATAAATTTTCCTGATCAGATCAAAGGCCCATTGCTGAAATGACCATTGAGTAATAAAAGGTAACAACTCATGTGCAAGAGCATGAATTAAGTTACCATGATTTTGGCATTTTTTGCATGTCTTGTAAAAATTTATGGCATATTTTTCCATAGAGGGCCAGTAGTATCCTTCCTATATGAGTTTCTTAGCCAATGAAAGTCCATTCAAATGAGATCCACAGACACCTTCGTGGACTTCCTCTAGTGTGCGCTTAGACTCATCATGTTCTAGACACCTAAGGAGAGTACCATCAAGACCTCTTCTATATAGCTTGTTAGCCATGATCAAGTAACAAGATGCATTCCTTATAAGATTTATCTTTTAATTTTTAGGAAGGTCATTGGGAAAGGTTTGATTTTAGAGGTAAGAGTAGATATGAGTGTAACAGGAAGAATTGGTACCAACTAGGGCGCACACAAATTGGGATTCTTGGGAATCATAGGTAGGGAAAAGGAGTTCTTCCACCAGGAATTCATAGAGAGAGTGATGTTCTTCAAGTTGTAACATGGAGGCCAAGGTGCCCATAGCATCAGGTACTTTGTTTTCTTCCCTTGGTATCTGTTGGAAAGTAACAAATACAAAATATTTCTTAAGAACATCAATCATCTATTTATATGGTAGCAATTTATCATCCTTTATTTGGTACTGGTCATTGACTTGGTTGATTACTAGTTGTGAGTCACCATAGATGTGCAAACCAGTAATTTTCCATTTGATAGACATTTTTAAACCATTTTCTAAAGCTTCATATTCTACAATGTTGTTAGTGCAAGAGAACATCATTTTTTAAGCTTTTGGGATCTTATATCCTTGTGGTGTGATAAAGAGGGTTCCAGCACCAGCTCCTTGTTGTGTAAAAGATCCATCAAAGAACATTGTCCAGGTATGCTCTGTGAGACGCAAAATAGCTTCATCAGGAAATTCTATCAGCAGTGGTCATGAATCTTCCAAAGGAGCATCAACAAGGTGATCAGCAATAACTTGTCCTTTGATTGCTATTCTGTCAATGTATTCAATGTCAAATTTTCTATGGATCATAACCCACTTAGCCAACCTTCCAATGAGATTTGATTTTCTTAATAGGTACTTGAGAGGATCTATTTTAGCAATTATCTTAATAGAGTGTGCCAACATATAGTTTCTTAGTTTTTGAGAAGCAAAAACTACAGCAAGGCAAGATTTTTAAATAATAGTGTAGCTATGCTTATAGGACACCATGGTCCTACTTATGTAATATATGGCTCTTTCTTTTCCTATTTCATCTTGTTGTGCCAAAAAAGCTCCTAGGGATGTGTTAGTAGCTGAGATGTAGAGAAGAAGAGGCTTACCCTAAGTAGGATCCATCAGTACAAGAGGATTAGCAAGATACTCTTTGATTTTTTGGAAGTTTTTTTCACACCCTTCATCCCTTTTGAATGTAACTCCTTTGTGCAATGTTCTTGTAAAGGTTTGTGCCTTATCTGCAAGTTGGGATATGAATCTTCTGATAGATTGGAGTCGGCCTTGTAGATTCCTAACCTAATTGATGTTGCAAGGAGGTTGCATGTCCATTATTTCCTCTACCTTTTTGGGATCAACCTTAATTCCTTTGGTTGAAACAATGTATCCCAGCAGCTTTCTAGAAGTTACACCAAAAGCACACTTTTTAGGATTCAATCTAAGCTTATATTGTTCCATTATGTCGAGAATCCTTTCTAAATCCTCTAGGTGGGTAGCTCTTCTTGCTTATTTTTCTAGAGTGTCATCTACATAGTCCTCCACATTTTTATGCAACATATCATAAAATATAGTGGTCATAGCTCATTGATATATCACCCCAGCACTTTTGAGGCCAAAAGGCATGACATTCTAATAAAATGTGCCCCAAGCATAGGTGAAAGCAGTCTTCTCTTGATCTTCAAGAGCAATTCTTATTTGGTTGTATCCAAAAAAGCCATCCATTAGTGAGTACATCTCATAACCAGTCGTGAGATCCACACTCATGTCAATATTAGGTAGTGGGAAATCATCTTTAGGACAATCCTTATTTAGATCCCTGAAGTCTGTGCAAACTCTAATAGACTTTTCATGTTTAGTCACAGGGACAATATTAGAAATCCAATCAGTGTAAGCAATAGCATGAATGAATTCAGCCTTCAGTATCTTCTCTAATTCTGCTTTGACTAATAGTGCCATATGAGGATGCATTTTATGGAGCTTTTATTCGAATGGCTTGATTCCTGGAGCAATTGATAAATGATGCATAATCAATTTTGTGTCTAGTCCTGGCATATCTAAATAGGACCAAGAAAAGTTGATTTTCTTTTTCATGAGGAATTGAACAAATTCTTGCTTTTCTTGCTCAAATAAATATTTTTCTAGGTAGATCAACCGAGGTGTCTCTTTTGTTCCCAGATTTACTGATTGTGTTGGTTCTATTAGCACTGATGATCTTTCTTGAAGATGATTAGGGAAGAGGTCAAGTTCCCAATCCTCAGGTGCCTCAGAGAGATTTTCACCATTGGATACGCCTTTCATTTTTACTATTTTTGGTTTTGATACTGCCGCAAAGTGGTTTTCACCATCAGACCTTTTTTTCTTTTTGTCTTTTCTCTTTAGGATGAGGAACTTGACGTCCCCCTCTGTCATGTTTATGCTCATTGCGCTTGTGGAAGAGGTGAGAGGTTTAATGGCATTCAAGTATTAGGCCAAAGTGTAGTTGTTAGGAGTAGAAATGAGGTCTAGAGGTGCATTAGGGTTCCATTCAATGAGTTTAGGATGGAAAAGAGGTAGGGATTCGACAGGTTCCAAGGATAGCACCGAGTTATTTGGATCAAGGTCTTCAATAGGTAAGAGAATATCTATGATAGCACTCTCTGAAGGGTTTCCTAGACTACGATTCATCCTAACACTACTAGCAGAGTCCTTGTTGGTATTACAAGGATTCAATCTATTTGACCTAGTGTTAGCATTTTCTTGTACTTCTCGAGAAGACACACACTCTAAAAAGACACGCATTGACATGAATTGAATTCACGTACATGGTGGAGGGTCCATGTCAAGTTCTTGAAGGTATCTAAGATCCCAAGTTGTGTCATTTTCCTCTATTTCATGATCCCACTGTGCCCATCATTCAATTGAAAGATTATTATTGTGACTAGTGAATATATGATTATTTGTGTTGCTAGCTGATAAAAAGGCATGACTAGAGCATCGGTCAGAATCCCAGTCCTGATTAGTTGATGCAAGATAATTATGGGGTTCTCTCACAAAATTCTAGTTTGTGTTATGTGGAAGAGGTGTCCTTTCCTCCTCTTCAGAGTCATCATTGGGAATAAGGACAGGTTCTAGTTCAGGATGTTCACTTAGAGGTTCATTGGTGCGAACACTATCTTCATGTAGAACATAGGGTGAAAATTTGTGAACCACGTCTACTTTGATATCCATAGTAGAATCAGAAAAGGAGTCCCACTCATACTCATTAGAGTCTATTTCAATTGAGTGAGGTAAATCTAACACATGTATAGGAGCCACTATTTTCCCCTAGTTAGGATGTTGTTCTTGTAGAGTATTATCTTTCCCATAATCAAATTGGATAGGAGCACGATCTTTGTTTTCCAAAAAGTGAGAGGGAGTCCTTGGGACACTGAGGTAGCTATTGTTTTCATTTTTCTGATCTATTCCACACTAAGTGGACTCATCCTCTGACTTTTGAGAGGCACGAGGAGAGGCCTCCTCAATAGCATGCACCCCGCCATTTGAGAAATGTGGTAAGTCAAGGACATGGGAGGTGAAGACAATTTGCCCCTAGTTAGGATGTCTATCTTTTATTTCTAGGTACATGCCTGACTCCTGAGTTGATATCTCTGCAATATTTGAAGCACTGGTCCCATTTGATTCAAGGGAAGCTCTATAAAATAAGGGGACATATGGTTCCCCTTGATATGCCTGATTGTTAGTGGTGGCATGCATCAATTGTTCAAAGGGGAGAGGAGTAATCTCATTCTCATCTTCAATATTTGTAGCATATGCATCTACATGAGAGATACTAGGATGATCATTTTTAGGAGAAGGACGGATCTTTTTCTAATGGTATCCCACGCCATTCTTGTCTCTGGGATCTTGAAATTCAGCACAAAGGGGTTTTACAAGACCTTTGTCCTTTCCATAGGGTCCCTTACCCATATATCCCATTTTTTTCATCATCTTATATCCTTTCCCATATTTATGTGAGCATATTATTACATGCTTTACTTCTTTATCTTGTTCTTCATCTTTTTATAATCATGCAAGAACAAATTTTTCTTTATTCTCTTTTGAATGAGAGACTCGTGCCTTCACCATTCCAGTTCCCTCATGTATTTCTACTTGTTTACCATTTTAAGGTGGGAAAGATGAGGATAGCATACCATAAGATCTAGGAGAAGTAGGAAGAGAAGTCAACTAGTATTCTCCCATGATTTTGTTGATAATCTTAAGTTTTGCCTCAAACCTTCACATTAGTACCTTTTGAGCTACTTCATAATTTTTCAATGTCTCCTTATTATGTAGAACCATACTATCAGCTTTCTTCAAAGTGTTATAGGAGTAGGTGTTGTCAGCCGGAATGGACACTTCCACCCCATTGTAGGTAAATTTTACACATTGGTGATACATGGAGGGGACCGCCTGCATATCGTGGATCCATGGTCTCCCTAGCAATATATTGTATGTGAGAGGAAAATCAAGCACTTGGCATGTGAAATTTATTTCAATAGGACCTACCCTAATGGGGAGTACCATGAGTCCTTTGGATGATCACTCTTCCTCATCATATGCCTTAATACTGATCTTCCTCCGAGGATCAATGGTATGTTCAGAAAACCCTGGTGTTGTGACTAGCTTAAGGGTACAAATATTTAACCTAGCGCCTCCAGCATCTATCAAAATGTGCCTAACCCAACTTTTGTTAATCAAACCTCTATGTGAAAAGGCTGGGTATATGGGTGACTAAGGGCTTTGTCATCTTCTTCTAACAAAGATATATAGTTAGGAGAGGTCAAATGATTAACCATAGTCTAGAAATAACCAACATTAAGGTCCTTAGGAACATTGGTTTCTGCAAGCACAATCTCAAGAAATTCCTTATGTGAAGGTGATAATTTTAGAAACTCTAATATAGAGATCTGAGCAGGAGTTCATTGTAATTGATCAATCAAGTTGTAGTTTGTAGCAACCTTCTTTGATGATGAAGTTTTGTCTGTTGGTGTAATAGTTTGTTTAGATGCAAATGTCACTCCTTTAAGAGGGACCTTGGATTTTCCCCTAGTGACCACATTAGCAGAATCAGGTTCCTTATCCTTAATGACAATTACATTGACGGACCTGTCAGAGGGCTCAAGCATGTGTATCACGTTGTCAGTGTTGGAATATGTATGATTTACCGTGGCTCCCAGATTTTGTGAGGATTCTCCTTTCTCATAGGATGGAAAAGGTTGTTTAAAGGCCTTATGATCATCGCTTGAGCCATGAGTACCAACCGTGATAGTTTGGTTATCAATTAGATCTTGTATCACATGCTTTAGTTTCATATAGTCGTTCATCAAGTGTCCTTTATTTTTATGAAACTCACAGTAGTGATCGTCATTCCACCATTTGGGTTTTACCTCAGGTTCCCATAGTTTTGAGTTGGGAATTGTGATGATCTTGTTGGCAACCAATGTTTTTAGCGCATCTTCCAAAGGTTCTCCAAGAGGAGTGAAATTTTTCTTAGGTCGGGGGATCCAAGGTGCTTTGTCTTTCTGAGCATCCTCAGTGATTTTAGAAGTGTTGGGATTAATCAAACTATGCCTGACACCCTGTATGCTAGTAGTGAGATTAAATACTGGCTCATTGGGTTTAATCTCCGGTGAGTCAATGACACCATCATTAACCGCGTTACAGTTCTTATTCCAGTATTTACTCTTGTCCTTGTCCTTTTTGTTGGAAGATTTAATATATTTATTCAAATTAAGATCCCCTTTTCTGACGAGAACATCCTCGATTCTCATAGCACTATCAACCAAGTCACTAAAAGAGGTGTGTTTTTGCATTTGTGCTACGTAATTCATCTTGGGAACCAGATTTTTTATGATGATGTCAATCTTTTCTGGCTCTGGTATTTGTCTAGGGTATCTTGCAAATATCTTCGTCCACCTTTGGAGAAATTTGACAAATGGTTCGCCAATATGTTTCTTGGTGTTACAAAGGTTGAGCATAGTAACCGTGTGTCAGATTTTGTAATAGTGTTGGATAAACCTTTGTACCAGCTCATCAAATGTCTATATGCTTGGTGTGAGTTTTGTGAACCATTCTAGGGATTGGCCACTAAGGCTCCATGGGAATAGTCACATCAGATATGTCTGATCATGCATAAACTCCATACTAAGAGTGAAAAATTCTCTTACATGGTCTTGAGGGTCACCTTCCCCATTGTATTTATCATACTTAGGAATTTCAACCTTTGGGAGAAAAGGCGGCATGTGCAAATTATTATAAAAAGGGAATAGAAATATAGACTCCAATGAGTATTTTCTAGAAGGTTGTTCCTTTGCTTTCTTGAGTCCCCTTAACTCACATCTCATGTCTTGCAATTTTTGGTTGAGAATAGTGATAGGTGACTCTTCTTCCTATTGTATGAGTCCCTTAATATCAAAATTAGGTGGAAGATCAATACCTGTTGATGCTAGATGCATGAATATTTGTCCTTGTCCAATTGCATGATAGTGTGCATTATCTTTTGAAAGTGTTTATCTTGCTGGCACTTCCTAATCTCTTTGGAAGTGGGCTCCTCTATGGAAGAAGAAGCACTAGTATGTTGACTCTGGTGGTCATGTTGGGACCCCCAATCATAATCTGACATGGTTTACGTGTTATGTGTAACCAAAGTTGAAGAGTCAAACAACGGTATTGTTAGTTGTGGCCGATTTGAAGTGTCCTTATGTGAGATCTCAAAATCTATCTTGGGTTTCTGACAAGAGGGTAGGTCTTGAGAAAATTTGTCTATAGATTTTCCCTTGGAATCAAGATCAGCTTTTTGACTTCTTATTTGGACCATGTACGACAATCTATGACTAACATCTCTAGAGGATCAATCTGTCAAGTTAATGCCAAAGCTTCAAAGATTTGTTTGATGGAGAAATAGAGATTTGGTTGTTGAACTTGTACAAGGTATCATGTGTTTGAGGTTTGAATACCTGCTAGATGACACTTGTGAAAATTTTGATAAGTAACCAAGAGAAAATAGCCAATATGATTGAGAGAGTTTTAAGAAGCTAGGAAAAAATACAATGATGAACCTAACTACCAGATTCGAAAGCTGAGAAGATAGTGACAAGGTATGATAGTTGCTACTGCAAGAATGTGACCAAATGAAAAAGATCTCAATGCTTGAATGATTTCAACTCAGGTCCATATGACAATACAAGGGTTCTCATACAATAATACAGGAGTCCTCATACAATTTTTTTCCCTCTAGATGTGTTTTCATACAAAAAATGCAATGGTATGAAATGAAAAAAGAATCTAGGACAGTTTGTCACTTGTGTGAAAGAGATTTTGGACAATGTTGTCTAATGTTTGAGGTGAAAATCTTGGCATGTACTATTTTGGGCTATCAAAGTGTTCTTGTTTAAAGGATATGTCAAGTTTCAAGGTGTACAAGCACATCAAATACAAAGTGTGAAGAACCAAACACTTTCTACCCTATAATCAATTTGGCTTAGTATCACAATCTTTTCCCACACTTGATATTCCTTTGCCTCACACAAAGTGATATTGCCTTTTGCCGGGACTAAGCATGTGCTGGGTTTTGGAAAGAGACTCAATGCTCGAATCGCATAAGCACCCCCATGCCACATTCATGCTTTAAACGTCCTTGGGAATACATATGGTGGGTGTAAAATCTTGGGGTGATCCATGTAAAGTCCACTTGGATCAATCCTTGCACAAATATTATGATACTTTTGGAGGTAGATTGGGTAGCCTTTATCTAAAAAGTGTCTAGTAAGTTCATTCATTCATGACTACCCTTTGTAGTTTTGCAAGCAAAATTAAGGCATATAGCCCTAACAGCACCCAAAATTTATAGTCTTTCACGCAAGATTTAGACCTCTTGGCCCTACACAAGTTGAATGTATCTCCCTTGTAGTCTTGTAAACAAGATTGAGACCAAGAATTGCCCTACAAGTGCCCAATCAAATGTAGTTCTTTCTTAGCAAAACTGGGGTAACAAGGCCCTACAAGTGAGAAATAATTAGAGATAGAAATGTTAGAGTAATCATTAGTTTTCTTATTAATTAAATCATGTTGATTTAATTAATTAAGTTATTACTCTTTAGTGCTTAAGCTTTCTCTTAGGTGCATTAATAATTAATTCTTTTATTAATTAT
>MU224425.1:753307-772295 GCA_018584345.1 Thuja plicata
TCATTAATTCAGATTATAATTTTGCTCTCACCTTTTGAGTAACTTCTGAGTTCTGCTTTTTCCTCCTTCTGCTTCTCTCTTGTAACAGGTTATTTGCATGCAGGTATTCTTGGCATTCTATGGATTTGTATTTCTCAAATCCTATAAGAAATAGCCATGTCTTCCTTCTCTTTGGATTGAAGGAAGCATTTGATTATAGTTGAGTGGAAGTAGCCAGGTCCGCTTGTTTCCCACTTAGGTCATTCCCAAGAAATTGCTCCCTCGACTAGCCCTCTAAAGGTTTAACTTGAAAAGTAAATGGATTGGTGACAAAAAGGAGTCTAGATTTCTGATTTTCCCACAAGGAGAAAAGAGCATACTCTCCTATCCAATATCATTTTCTCCCAAACACATCAAGCACATGTTCATTTACCCAAAAGAAAAGTGTTACTTTCCCAAGTTCAATCAAACATGTTTGGGTTTTTGATTCTCAAGAAGAGAAGAGCATACTCCCCTAATGTCTAATATCACCAAAAAAAACAACACTCTAATTAAGTTAGGTGCCTAGAAAATCACTAAGAAGACACATGTTTTGTTTGGTTGATACAATCTCAAGGCAACCTGCAAGCACAATAGTTAGTAATCTCAATATTTCCTTTGGTAAGCATCCTACAAACACAAACCGTTAGTAGCTTTATCAAAATAGTGTGCCAATGTGACTTTGTCAAGTGAGTCTTCCTCAAAACATTCTACAAAAACTAGTTAGGCTGCAAAAACAGACAATAAAAGGACCATATAAGATATGAAAAATATCATAAAACAAAAATTAGCTCAAGAGAAACTCTAGAAATGCTTGTTATTTTCCAAACGACAAAGTACAGAACATAGACTCACATCAAAGCTTGTACAACAATACATCAGCTATCATACAATAAAAAAGAGCCCCACAAAACCTCATATGACAAATCTAATGCTTTGATATGACAAAAGGCAGTAAATGAAAGCTCATACGATAATATACCTACTGCCAGACAATAAAGTACCAATCTGTGATTTGTCGTACGATAGAGAACAGAGTACAGTATGATATAAAGTGTAGTTTCATCAAAAATATGCAAGAAACCATGAAAATAGAGAAAAAAAAAATGCAACTTTATACCCCACGGTGGGTGCCAAAAATGTGTGATCAATATCTGCAACCAAACACTTCAATAAACCATTATATCAAGGGGTTAGAAAAACATGAGATTCAAAGCACTAAACTAAAAACCCTTGAAACTAGCTTATTGCTTCCTATTTGAAGTGAGTATAATTCTCATAGTTGTCCATCAGATTAGACATAGAGAAATTGGTGACTTGACTACTCCAAAACGGAAGATTTAATGCAAAGAGAGTGAGCAAGATGCATAGACTTGCATACTTTGCTCTTGAAATCTTGAGATTAGAAATGTATGAACTATAAAACTAAAAGCATAAAATTATAAGAAATAGAACTAAGATGCAAGATTAAGATATCAAATAAGAAGAAAAATGCAACTATATTAAGCTAGGAAGGAAACTAGAATTCCATCTAAGATAAGAAGTGAAACTAACAATGCAAGAAATGCAAGAAACTACTAATGAAAGAAAATGACTATGAATGCTCTTAGTAAGTTCTAGAATGAAAATAGCATAATAAGTTTACTCCAAATATTTCTCTATATATTTTGAGCAAGGGAGCTATCCCTTTTATAAGAGATTCCAAAAAATAAGTGGTTGAGATTAAGAGGCAAAAGAATTTGATCAATGGTGGAGATGCAATTTCTCTCAATCCATGTAAGATGATAAAGTGATTTTGATAGGTCAACTTTGAGGAGAATAAGAAAAAATTGGTATTTTCTCCCTTTATTTGTTCTATTTGATTTTTGAGTGCACACCCATGTGTGAATGGGTTCACTTTTTGAACTTAAGACCTTTTGATTTTATCCCAATGTTTTATGATTTTTGGGTTTAGGCTTGGATGCTTGATTATTTGATTCAATAAAGTTAAGATTAAAATTATATAAGCAAGTTTTATTAAATGCTCAATAATTTAGAGTCTAGCAATAATGCCTTAGATTTAGGATTTATTAAGACCAAATATTTGAGAAAAGGGGGGCATGGTTTTGCTAGACCATTTTAAGGTGATTACACTTACAACCTGACATATATGAAGTTTGATGAATTAATGACAAGTATATGTATTCCTTCTCTCCTTGTCTTTGTTTGAGCTTTCAAGTTGTGTATCTGCAAGTTGTAACTACTCTAACCAAAGACCCTATTTTCTCTAAGTGGGATCATACCCCTAATTATGTCAAGGCAATTACTCAAATATTGGCATAATTCATTAAAATCAATTTAATCTCCTAAAATCAAAGTGATTTCATCACTAACTCACATTAATTACATTAGCCTATTTAAATCAAATCAAAACAATTAAATACTTGGCTAAAGTAATTAATTAAAAGGAATTAAATAAATCTCCTAATTACAACTCCTCACTTGCAAAATGAAAAGTCAATCCATTAGCCATTGAGAGTTAGATCACTTGGATCACCTCACATGGATCACCAAAGACTCAATCTCCACCTATCTCCACAAATCAATCTTGACCACTCATTCCTCAAATTCTTCTATAAAAGGAATGAATTTTGAGCTCAATGGACCCCTAATTTTAGAATTTCATTTGAAATCTTATGTTGTCCTAATTTCTTAGAAATCTAAATGCATTCTTAGCTCAATATTCATAATTTTCATAATCTTTCCTTTCGGAGCACTAAAATGAACTTTGCATTTAGCTTGTATTTTACTTCAATCTTCCATTCTAAGATTGAATATGTCACTGATTTATGCATAATCTAAGGGCAATAATAGCATTTATCATACTCTTCTTAGATAGGAAGCAATATGTCACTTTTAGTGATTTCTATGTGCTTTTACTCTAATATTTCATGTTTTTATCACTAATCCAATGACATATTGAAGTGTTGTGGTGCAGCTTGTAGGTACAATAAATACACACATATTTATGGCACCCACCGTGGGGCAGATCCTCAGATTTCTCCTTCTTTCTAGGCCATTTTTCACTCATTTGTGTTCTCTATTTTCAGGTATAGAGTCACATTTAGTGACCAAAGCTCATCTTTTGTTGCAAAGGCTCGCATCCAGGAAAGGGAATCACATCCTATATTTCCTTCATCACACCTAATGAATCTTAGATCGCATCTAGTACATGCTCGCAGCTGGTAAATTCGGCATTGCCTTTAGTTGCAAAGGCTCATTTTTAGGATCCTTAATCACATACTGGATTTATAGGATCACATTTATGAAAAACAGTCGCATTTGGTTAGATTCTTTGAAAATTTTAAATTTTAACCGATAATCTGCTAATCATGACTATTTCTGGATGTTGAGCAGCCTAACAATTTCTTGCAGAGTGTTGTCAGAGACTTTTTTTTTTCAAAAATATGTTGGAGAAAAATTACTAACTAGTGGTTTGTAGGTTGCCAAAGTGTTCAACCTAACTCCTTTCTTTTCAAGCTTTCAAAATTAAATACATTTTCCATCATTTACTAAATTCATAAGAGGATTATGGTCTTTTCCTTTATGGAAAATCAGAAACTCAAAAGTATATTTAGAACTTGATAAGAATTTGGGGGAATGAACAAACAAATTTCTAAAGTTGGAAAGTAATTGAACAAGCAAATTCATTAAAATTGGGGAAAATGAACAATCAAACTTTTCTTTCATATTTTTTGTCAATTCTTACAATAGGCACTTAACTAATCAGATTTAAACACATTTCTTGATCCAACTAGAGGATTTTTCTCTTTTCCCAATTTGGAAAATCAAAAACTCGTTATGGGGGTGTTAGTGAACAGATTTGTCTTTTACAAAAACAATCTTAAAATGAATCCCAAAAGCCCAGACCGAGAAGAAAAATATCTGTGACTAATAGTTGGATCACTTTGCAATTGAAATGCATAAGCGTCCTCTAAATTGTCTTGGGTACAAATCCCCATGTGAGATCTTCAATGAATATGCTAAACTACAAACATGAATACTTTTAACTTGAAAGCTTGAAAGGCACACAAACATCTACCTATAAACACATAATAGATGCAAAAGAAATGAACAACTAAAAACAAACATAAATGTCACAAAGACCATTTATCTGAGCTTTTCATAACAAGGAAAACAAAGGGAGAAAGGCATACCGATATGTCCAAGTATATGAATAACCAAGGCTCAAAGACCAAGTGATAAGCACATACACAGTAAAATGAAACAGAGTTACATTTAAAGAAAGTTGAATCAATTCACAGATTAATTTCAACCAGAAGACAAGCATCCAGACTCAAAGATCTAGTATAAAAATATCTTCCTTCTCCAAACATAAAAGATAACACAGATCATATTGCTCCGCACACACGAATTATAATTTGAAATATATATATATATATATATATATATATATATATATCTCTTCCCATGCATTACAAATAGAAACAAAAATAAAATCCTCTTTCCTGAAAAAACACAGTCTCTAGAAAAATAAATCCCTCCTTATTCCCACTCTTTTACAAGATATAGTGTCTTCAAGTTTCTATTCAGTTATTGTAACCAAATCTTGAATGATCCTTGATTGCCAATATCAGACTTTTAAATCCTTTCATTTTCTGGCCCCTTTCGAGAGTCTTTATAAATTTGTCTTCAAACAATATCCTAATAAGTAATTAGTATTATCCATAACTCAAGACTCATATTTTATATTTAAAGATGTACACATGGGCTCTTGGACAGGTGGCACTTGCTGGTGATGTAGTGCTGTCATTATTTTGTGACTATTATGGGCATTTTAGATAGTATTGCACACAATTGTCTATATCTCGTAAAAGAATAAGCCTTTTGAAGATCTCTCTGGTGAGAATCTAGATAATTAGGTTTGTGACAACATATCCAAAAATGAGAATGATCCAACAATGCAAATGGAAGTTATATCCCCCGCATTGAGACTGATTTTCTATTTCCTGCAAATCCAGGGTCATAGAAGTTATAGTCAATATTAATGTTTCCATAGCTACTTTTGAATCCTTCTTTCCATACAAATTTGATGAATTAGATCACACAATCAGCATATTCCTTTTGTGCATCCACCATTTATACACACTTCTAATTGTATGTGAAACTTAACATTTATCAATTATGATAAATCGGGTCATGGTGATTGCAGATTACATAGAAAAAGCTTGGTTCCCATCCATTTGATTATTTTTAATCTCATTATCACATCTTTTGGACTGGTTTGATATCTTTAAACTTTGAATCTTTGAATCATGCCTATGCTGACAACCTTTCTTGACCTAGGAACACACGAGGATGGCTTTTCCTGGATAAGAACCTACTCTTCTTTTCAAGAGTCACTGAGCTTGACAATCATATGATCATACATATCTTGGATCTTCATATGTATATCATTCCAATCATCATGATAGATTTATTTCTCTCTATTGCTCAAAAACAAGCAATTTATACATTATACACTAGGCTATTACTAGCATTTTGAACTTTGAATCTCTCATTTAGAATGCTTGAACATGTACCTTTAGATATGCAAACTTGAATCATGAAACTATATTTCTCATGCCTTGAAATATTTTCCCTTTGGATTTCTTGTTAAAATTGGACCTCTAAATCCATCAAACTCTGCAATCTGGTTCTGCTTGAAATCTTGAACCACTATGAACCATGTTGAACTGAAAAACCCGTGAACTGCACTTTGAACTGAACCTGTTCGAACCTCTTTGAAATCTGTTCAAAGTGGTTCAACAGAGTGAACTTGTGCTTCAAACCTGAATTTTGAATCTCTGAACCTGCACTTGAAATTGAACCTTTTGATTCACTAATTCAAGATTTCATCTGAACATTATCTTTACAAAACATGACTTTGCAAAAGCATTTTCAAAATAAATTAGTGGGAAACTGAGGATAATTAGTAGACAACTTCTAGCAAGACTCAATTTTAAAGATTTGAAATTTGGGTGTAGAAGGTAAGCCAATAGGGGGATTGAGTTTTGAGTTATGAAATATGAGGAAATGAACATGCTTGATGTTCTTGTGGGAGAAAATGGCATGGACTAGGAGAGTATGCTCTTCTTATTTTGAAGATTCATAAATCTAGGCTCCTAAGTCATCAATCCTTTTTAATTGCTTTCAAAACATTAGAGGGCATGCCAATTGAGGAAAAATTCTCCCAGGAATGACCCAAGTGAGGACAGGTTAACGCCAACCCTTCCATCTCACTATAATCAATATGCTTCCTTGAAGGCCAAAGCCTCAGAAGATGTACTCTATTTTCTTCTTGGAATTTTGGCATCATTCCTTGAACATGCTCAAGTGTGTGTGGAGTGAAGTAGCTTGAATCTCGCTTGTGAGACTACACACATTTGAGTACTCATAGGGCTATACGCCTTAATTTTTCCTTGTGCAATTCTATGGGGGACGATTGTGAACGGATGCCCATAATTAAACAATGCTTGTAGTAAAAAACAACCTGGTTTATCTTCGAAAGGGTGATAATCTTTGTCCAAGGAAAATATTAATTTCCCCAAGATACTCATCATTTTATGCCCTTACTTGCATTTGGAGTCGGCTAATACGACATCATGACTGGAGCCATTGCGTGCTTGTTGATGGTCGTGTTCTAATTATCATGTGAGTGTGTACCTGAGTCTATGACCAAAGATTTTCACTCTATGCCTAGAATCTAGGGAATAGGGATGTGTTTTGGTCACCTTAACAAACATTGCTTGATGTGTCCTAAAATACACTAAGAAGATAAAATCCTCAAACAAGCAACAAATTTCAATCCCTAAATTACATGTTCAAAAACACTCTAAAAAGTCTCAGACATACTCTGTTATCAGACAAAATTTCACTTACTTTGAGACAAACTGACCTCAAAATTGTAAAACCATCAAAAGCTCACATTTGGTCATTCCCATATCACATTTGGTTGCATAGGCTCGCATTCAGGGAACTTCATTGATTTTAGTAAATCCTGGCTCGCATGTGGGAAAGGAGCTCGCATTTAGTCTGCAAAAGCTCACATTTGGTCAGCAAAAGCTTGCATCCTGTATTTTAAAGCTCGCATTTAGGGAGTCACATTTAGGGAGTCGCACCTAAGAAAGTGGATACTTGGACACATGTCACTCTCAAAAACTTAGTATTTTTGGATACCCTTTTGGCTCTTTAGTCTAGTCCTATTTCTCTTGTTGGTCTGCCTATCACTATTTCACAACTTACTTAGAAGTCTACCTTGCATGTCCTTTTTGATTCTCACAATTGGTCCCAAAACATGTGGTCTTTTCACTCAACAAAACATCTTGATTCGTAGCTCACTATCAGGGAATTCTAACCCTCTGACGCTGGATTCACTCACTCTAAACAAACACAAACACTCTTTTACTACTTGGACACACCTCTTTGGACAAATTGGACATCCTATTGACATTATTGGAAAACTTTTTGCAAAGTTGAGACCTAGCTTTCATGGTTAACACAAGACTTAAACAATACCTTGCTGACAAATCAGAGAGACCTCCTAGATTACTCAAGTTTCAAGAAGGAGAGGCATCTCACAATCCATTATTTGATCAAGACTCACCCGAAATGGATGTACCTCATCACGAATGGAGTGCGGCTTTTGAGGAATATAGCCAAGACTGTGACAATAGAGAAAGTCAACAAGAGTGGAATCATGGATGTCCTTTGTTTGATTTGGACAGTGAGGAAGACATATCAGAAGAGGAGTATAGCAAACTCAAACAAAGTAGGAAGTTCTAAAAGACCTTGGAAAAGATCATTGGTGAAGACAAAGAGAAATACTTCCTACACTTGGCTTCTCTTGGAGTCAAACTTCCCAAAGACTATGATGTTGAGAGACTAAAAGAAAAGGAGGTACAAACATTTATTTCTATCCTCACAAATAAATTAACCCTAATGCAAATGGAACTTGCAACACTCAAGCAAGAAAAGACTAAACCAACAAAAAAAGTACTCTTTGGAACACATATGTCCATTTCCTTTCAACAAGAGTATAAACATGGTTCTATTTCCTCCTAACATGGCAAGACCCAAATATGACAAGTACATGGGAGAAATAGATCCACATGACCATGTTAGATAATTTTGCGCTCTAAGAATAGAGTACATGCATGAACCTACTTATCTAATGAGGCTATTTCTGGGAAGTCTAGGCGGAAATGCTATGGAATGGTTCCCCAAACTCACACCAAGTGTGCAATCTTTTGAGGAGTTAATCCAATGATTTGTCCAACATTACTCCTATAACATACAACATATCCTAACCATGATGGATCTTTGTAATATGAAACAATGAACTGCTGAATCATTTACACACTTTTTACAAAGGTGGAGGAGAATCTGTGCAAGGTACTCAAGAGCAATACCCAAATCTGAAAAGATGGAAATATTTATCAATAACTTGGTACCCAAAATGAACTATGCTTTACAAATGAAAGATTCACCTAGTTTTGATAGAATGATCAAGAACACTATTTGTGTCGAAGACGTCATGGTCAAGAAAGGAGAAATCACACTCCAAAGTGACAATAAATCTAACAACTATAACAACAAACCTAAATGGTGGAGCAAGAACAAGAATGTTGTTAGTGATGGAGTGGTAGAAGTATCAAATTCAACTGCTAAACCATCTATGTTCAATCTAACAAACAAGTTACAATAAAGAAAAGAAGCTAAGGTAATAACCACAATACCAAGAGAAAAAAATGATTCTAACAAGAGTAAACCATGGACATCTAGACCTCAAAGAAAATTTACTCCATTGGGAGAACCTCTTGAGACCATTTTGAAGACTCTCTTAGATAACAAGGTCCTCACAATACCAGATTCAAAACCATGAGAACCAGAAGTTAAACCAAGGTGGTGGAATGACAATGGCTATTGTGACTTCCATAAGAACAAAGGACATAAGACTAATGACCGTGTTAAGCTCAAACACGTTAAAAAATACCTCATTGAGGGAGGCAAGATCAAATTGGAAGGACATACCTATAATAAAGAACACACACATATAACAAACCATTCCCTAATTATGAAAAAGGGGAAGCTTCTAAAGGAAAAGGAAATGAAGTCAATTACACCTACTCTCATAATGATAATGTGATCAATATGTTGGACATAAAAAGTAAATCAATCAATGTGATCACTATCTAAGGTTCCAAAGACAAATCAACACATTCAAATGTGGTAACTCAAAGCCAAGCACAAGTCATGATTAAAGGAGTTAACTCCTCATCTAAGCAAGTGACATCCTCTAAAGCACTTTTTGTCACAATTCCTAAACCAGTAGCGAAAAGACAAATAGTTACTATGCCATCTGCAAACTATAACTTGGTAGACCAATTGCAAAGGACCTCAGCTCAAATTTCTATATTTTAGTTATTAAAGATCTCTTCAATGCATAGGGAAGTTCTTGAACAAGCCCTACATTCTGAAAATGTTCCAAAAGGCATAGATGTAGACAAGTTTCAGGTGATGGTCAATCACATATCAGCTCCACATTACCTCTCCTTTTTAGAAGAAGATGACAAGTCCTTGACTCATCCACATAACCAACCCCTTCACATTGAGTTCTTGATTCACAAATCCCGTGTAAAATGTGTATTGATAGATGGAGGCGCAAGGTTGAATATATGTACTCTCATTCTAATCAAGAAATTGGGTCTTTTAGAAAAAACAATTTATTCAAGAAGTAAGATGACCATCAAGGCTTACCATGAAGAAGAAAGATCATCCAAAGGGCTCATTGTTTTACCAATTACAATAGGACCGATTGAACGCAATGTGATTTTTCAATTTCTTGATCTACCATTGGCCTATAACATATTACTAGGGAGACCTTAGATACAAGAAATGTAAAGAGTGCCATCTACTTACCACCAATGCATCAAATTCCCACATAATGGGGTGGAAGTAACAATTCCTGCAGACTCAAGATATACTTGCAACAATGTTAAAGCGGACATTATGGTTCCTCACAATAAGGAAGTTCAAAAATTATCCACTCCTAAAACCTCTAAAGACATGGTGATGAGAAGCTTTGGAAAGACACTAAAACTCAAAGAAACTATCATGGGGAATACAAAATAGACATGACGCCATCATTGTCTAACATTCACGTGCCTCCAAGATCTTATGGGAAACTTTCCCCATATTTCACACCTACTACATCTAAAGAACAAGACATTCACAAACCAACTGGTATGGTTAGAGATTCTACTTCTCAAGAAGATGAAAAAGAAGATAAAGCAGTCTTGGCTTAGCTCTATAAAGAGGAACAAAGAGAAAATGAGGTAAACATGTGGAGATATCCCCAGAAAAGTATGGCAAAGGTTATGACCTTCTTAAACAAATGGGATAAAAAGGAAATGGACCTTTAGGAGATAAAGGAAAAGGACTCATTGAACCTATACACATGGAATTCAGAGACACCAAAGAAAAAATAGGGTTAGGTTTCAACAAAAATTCAAAACACCCTACTTCAAGAGATGGTCCAATCTTTGATGAATAAAGTGATGATGGAAAAGAAGAAATAGAAATTGCACCATGGACATATAAAATATTACTACACATTGGTACTGAGGATCCTAAATATCAAGGAGAAAGATATGTACCTACCTTTTTAGTACAACTAGAGCATCATGTTCCTTTGTTGTCACAAACTGATGTCCAAGAAGTAGAGGAAGAAGAAGACTCTCTAGAAGTCCAACATCTAGAAGAAAATCATGAAGAAATACCCCAACAACAAAATATACAACCTAACTGGGGGAAAATAGTAACAATTTCACATTTCCTAGACTTACCACACTTTGATAAAAAATGGCTAATAGGGTACATCATGTAACTATTAGTGAGTTCTTAAACAAGCCTGATGATGAAATCATAGACTCGCATGATTATGAATGAGATCACATGTTTGATGCTACCCTGGACATTGAAGTAGATATAATTCATAAATTTGCACCTCTATTAGAGAGAGGAGAGAGTTCTAATACTTCCCATAACACTATTGTTGTCCCATAAAAAGATGAGATAGCACTACCCAAAATTTTTGATGGAGATATTGGTGCTTTACTAGGTCTAGAGGACATTCAAAGGATACAAGCTATGAGTTTCAATATGATGAGAGAAGAAGAAAAAAGCTCAACTGATGAGTTGCTAGAGTTATATCCGCATATTACTAACAACAACCCTAATAAAGATGATTCGACTCTTAATGATCTAAACACTATAGATGCTAACTTAACAGAACGTGTCTTGTTAGTTAATAGTCTTGACACTGACATGATTCTATCCTCATGAAACTCTGAATCATTATCCTTGCTAAATATCAACCTTATTGATCGGACAAATTCTGACCCTACTCCTATCATGAACTTTCCCAATGACTATACTTTGGCTTGTTATCTAAATGCTTGTGAACCATATCCCTTTTCCACCAATGCAAGGAGCATGAACATGAAAAAGGAGGATATCAATTTTCTTAGTCACAAATTGAAAAATAAAAAGAAACAAATAACTAATGGTGAAGACCACATTGTGGTAGTATTAGATTCTAAAATAGTAAAAATAAAAGATGTATCTGATGGTGAAAACCTCTCACAGGTGCCAAAATAAGAGATTCTTGATATCCTCCCTGAGCACTTTCAAGAAAGATCTTCAGTTCTGATAGAACCAACACAACCAATTAACTTGGGAACAATAGAATCTCCTCAATTTGTTCACCTGGCATAATCCTTATCAAAAGAAGAAAAGATACAGTTTATTGAATTCCTTGAAGAAAAGAAGATTAAATTTGCATGGTCTTACACTAATATGCCTGGACTCGATCCTGACTTAATAATGCATCGCTTATCTATAGCTCTTGGAATTAAACCTGTGAAACAAAAACTAAGAAATATGCATCCACATGTGTCATTATTGGTCAAAGCAGAGCTGTAAAAACTAGTAAAAGATGGATTCATAAGAGTCATCGCTTATGCAGGATGGATTTCTAATGTGGTACCAGTCTCTAAAATTGATAAGTCTATTAGGATTTGCACAGAATTTAGGGACTTAAACAAAGATTGTCCTAAAGATTATTTCCCATTGCCAAATATTGATATGATTACAGATCTCACAATAGGATATCAAATGTATTCACTCATGGATGGATTCTCGGGTTATAACCAAATTAATATTGCTCCCGAGGACCAAGAAAAGACAACATATACATGCGCATGGGGAACATATTGTTGGAATGTCATGTCATTTGGGCTAAATAATTCTGGTGCTACGTACCAAAGAGCTATGGCAACAATCTTTCATGACATGATACAAAAGAACATGGAGGACTATGTGGATGATACATTAGCCAAGTAAAAAATAAGAATAACTCACATTGAAGACTTGAGAAAGATACTAGATCGAATGGAGCAATTTCAACTAAGGCTTAATCCAAATAAATGTGCACTTGGAGTCCAATCAGGGAAACTCTTAGGGTTTATCATATCAGCTAAAGGAATTGAGGTGGACCCAGAAAAGGTAAAAGCTATAATAGAAATGTCACCTCCTTGCAATATCAGTCAAATGAGGATGCTTCAAGGAAGACTTTAGTCCATTAGGAGATTCATTTACCAACTAGCCAATAGAGCACAACCTTTCACAAAATTGCTACATAAAGGTGTTACTTTCAAATGGGATGAGCACTGTCAAAACAATTTCAAAGAATTAAAATATTACCTATCTACTCCTATTCTCATGGCACATATTCATGGAAAACTATTACTATATCTATATCTCAGCTACGGCTTCGTCGCTTGGAGTATTGCTATCCCAAAAGGATGAAAACAAAAAGGAAAGGGTGATCTATTACATCAACAGGACCTTGGTTTCTTATGAACTCAACTACAATATCATTAAAAAATCTTTCTTAGCGGTTGTTTTTGCATCCCAAAAGTTGAGACACTACATGCTCTCACATACAGTGAAACTTATTGCAAAAATTGATCCTCTCAAATACCTCTTGAGTAAAACAACATTAACAGGAAGACTAGCAAAATGGGTCTTGATTCTAAGTGAATTTGATATTGATTACATTAACAGAAGGGCTATCAAAGGACAAGTCCTAGCAGATCAACTAGCTGATTCACCATTACAAGATAATGCACCTTTGATTATAGAATTTCTAGATGAGAAAATCATGCACTTAAGTGAACATGTGTGGAAGATGTATTTTGATGGTTCTTTCACACAATAAGGATATGGTGCAGGGGTACTGTTTATTACTCCTCAAGATCTACAAGATACCTAAGGCATATAAACTGATGTTTCCATGCACAAATAGCATCCTAGAATATGAAGCATTGGTGAACGAACTCAAGCTTTCTATGGAATGGAAAATTATAGAGTTACACGTGTATGGTGACTCTCAGCTCATTATCAACCAAGTGAATGGTGATTATTAGAAAAAATATGTAAAAACTAATGCCTTACAAACAACTGATAGAAGATTTTAAAAATTATTTTGTCTTCATCACATTCCAATAGATTCCAAGAATGGAAAACAAAGTTGTAGATGCTATGGCTACGCTAGCATCCATGTTACAACTGGAAGAACACCAATTCTGCTATGACTTCTTGGTGGAAGAATTATCCTTTCCAGCCTTTGATACATATGAATCCCAAGTAATTTCTTCCTTAAATGCCCAAGACCAATCCTGATATGCTAAAATAATTGCTTATATTATTGATCAAACCTTACCTAATGGCCTATCAAGGAATGAATTTTGAGCTCAATTGGCCCCTAATTTTAGAATTTCATTTGCAATCTTATGCTTTCCATTTTTATTAGAAATCTAAATGCATTCTTAGCTCAATATTCATAATTTTCATAATCTTTCCTTTTGGAGCACTAAAATGAACTTTGAACTTAAATTTAGCTTGCATTTTCCTTAAATCTTCCATTCTAAGCTTGAATATGTCACTGATTTATGTATAATCTAAGGGAAATTATAGAATTTATCATACTCTTCTTAGATGTGAATAAATATGTCTCTTTTAGTGATTTCTATGTGCTTTTACTCTAATATTTCATGTTTTTATCACTAATCCAATGACATATTGAAGTGTTGTGTTGCAGCTTGCAGGTACAATAAATACACACAACTTTAATTAGGACAGCATCACGTTATGTCCTTATCACTACTAACTTATCTAGACAAGGTCTTGATGGTATGCTTCTTAGGTGTTTAGAACAAGAAGAGTCTGACCGCACTTTAAAGGAGATTCACGAAGGTGTATGTGGATCACACTCGAATGGATTTTCATTAGCTAAAAAACTATTAAGAGTTGGATACTATTGGCCTACAATAGAAAAAGATGCAATCAAATTTTCTAAAATATGTCACAAATGTCAGACACATGGGAACCTTATCCATGCTCCAGCCAGAGAACTCATACCTCTTATAACACATTGGTCATTTCAACAATGGGCCTTTGATCTTGTTGGACACATTTACCCTAATTCTTCAAGTGGACACAAGTACGTCATTATGACCACTAAGTATTTCACTAAGTGGGTCGAGGTCATGTCACTGATCAAAGCCACTGGAAAACAAGTTGCTATGTTCATCTTGAACTACATCATTTGTAGGTATGGGATACCCTCTTCTATTGTAACAGACAATGGGGGTCAGTTCAAAACCCAAGATATCGAGGACCTTTGTACATAGTTTCATATCACTCAAAATTGTTCTTCAATCTATTATCCTTAAGCTAATGGACAATCTAAGGCTTCAAATAAAAATATTCTAAAAATCTTATATAGAACTATGAGTAAGTCTGGTAGAGACTAACATTTGCAACTAAATCCGGCACTATGGGCCTACAGAAAAAGTATCCAAACACCAATAGGAGCCAGACCATTTCCTCTAGTCTATGGCGCAGAATCAGTCCTACCCATTCAAGTAGAAATTCCATCTTTGCGAGTATCTCTCCAAGGTCTTGTTACAGATGAACAATACTGCATTGATAGGGTTCATGCACTAGAACTACTAGATGAGCATAGACAGCAAGCGTTCGATCATCTCAAAGTGTACTAGAAAATAATGTCAAAAGGGTATAATAAGAAGGTAAAACCACACCAATTTCAAGTAGGGGATCTCGTTCTAAGAGAGAATCCTAAAAATCAGCCAAACAGAGAACAAAATGGCAAGTTTGAACCCAACTGGTTGGGGCCTTTTGTTATAACTGTAAGTTTTGGGACTGGAGCTTATCAATTAGCTACACCTGAGGGAGATTTTCTTCTTGATCCCATCAATACCCTCCACTTGAAATGGTTCTAAGCTTGACATCTAACTGACAGGGCTGTGTAGTGGAAATAGTTCTCAAAAAATACCAAAAAAAATTAGAAAATTGATCCTGAAGAAATCCAAAAATAGTGGAAAAAGTCCTAAAAAAAGGTATCCTTGATGAAAACCTGTTAAACATGCGCCTTGATACTAACCAAAAAAGGGAAAAAAAAGAACAAAAAAAAATTAAAAAAGAGAAAATTTCCTTGGTGAAAACCTGGCAAACAGGCATCTTGGTAGCAAAAACCAAAATCTTTTCTGAGTGGTGAAAACCTAGCAAATAGGCATCACTTGTACTCTGTGCTCCATCTATCAATGCACTACTAACACTAATCCTTAATGATCACACCTGTTCTATTGGTTGACTCTTAATTCCTTATAAATGTCCTATCCTTCGTTACGATTTGTCGTCATTTGTGTCTTAGGAATAGTCATTCTGCACTGGGGCCATCTCTGTTATCCTGTTCGGTCTGCATCAACTAGGTTGTCCTAGGTTCCTATCTAGGATAGTTTGCCTCTATAAATATTATTTCTTAATACTCACATCAAAACGTCACTATCACAAACAAGGGTGTTTCTTAAACACCACATACCTGTAACAAACATCATACTAGTGTTTCTAAACACTTTAATTGTACTAGTGTTTCTCAACACTTTAATCAAACAGTGTTCCTTAAAAATACATTAGTTTGTAATTGCTGAAAATTTTTATCTCATTTACTCAGACACAAAAACATATTGCTTGATTCCAAGTTACGATTGATGATTTCTCTACTGTGATTGAATAAAGAATCAACAGTATTTATCAATTTTTGATTGTCATGTCCTCCAAGTTACTCCATGACGTCTATTCAAAGACTAAGAGTCACAAGGACAGGGGGTATAATATTTTCTTGGTTTTCTGCGTATGGTGATTGTTTCAATGATCCTATAAATTTCACCTAACTTGGATGTTTATGGTAAGAGATACCAACATGAGTGGATAGCTGCATATATCTCGATCCTTGTTATATGTAAACTACAGTGAGGTTGAACCAATTTCCTTGTCTATTTCTAAATCAATTTCTAAATATAGTGTACACTACATTATGTACCCAAGGATATGAATAATGAAGGTCATTGAGGGTCACATATCTTACATTACACACGAGCAGAAGATGATCATCAAAGTAAAAGGAGACAACTAACAAGTCATCCTGGCCTCTATGCCTTGATGCTTAGGTTTATTTTTGACATTGCATCCAATAAACATAGTATTCATACTTTCATTATACTCTCTGGGTATTAGTAATAGTTGTACTATCCGATGATGTCCATTACACAAACACCCAATGATGATACAAATGCTACAATGCATACAAACTAGTGACAGTCCTAAGAGTCTTCATGTAGATGCATTTAAATATTGCATGATTCATTTTTAGAACAACATAAAGGTTTGAGCTCAAAATGATTTCATGGTTCATTGAAAATCCATGTATATACTACTCAATCTATATTACTGATATATTAAAAGTCATTGCATATCCATGGCATTCATTTTGCATTCATAAATGGGAAAGAGAAAATACAAAAACAAGGGATTCAAGCATTGCATTTCTTTTTACGTCCTAAGAGCATCCATACATATATTTGCATAAAGAATCTCAAAAACATACATTTGCATTTTCATCTAGAATCATTCTAAACACATCTATATATCAATAATAAATCAAAGAGCATAAATGATGTAATCACAATAATCTATTCTATATCATCAAAGACCAAGTACATAATCACAATGTGCATCAATCTAAACATCTATCAGACAAAGATAAATCATGAACATATCAGAATCAAAAATAAATATCTTACATATATATCAGTGATTACTTAGATCAAAACTGTGGAACTATCTACAACAAAGAGTGTCAGTGCGATCATGATAAAACATATATACAAGTATCAAAGTCTACAGTACAATGGATGATCTCAGAAGGATCAATATACAAAATATCTCAGATATCATAAATACATCAGGTCTGACTACCACCCTCTCCCTGATCTAGAGGAGGAGGAGGTGGTACATCGGCTCTAGCATGATGAGTTGGTGGAGGCATAGCTCCCTCTAAATTTTGTGCAACAATGGACTATAAAGGAGCTCTTTGTGCCTGTGAAACTGCTGCACAATATAATGCAAAATAGTAAGAAAATCTTTGTTCCTGATGAGTAGTTGTATGGGCATGTGTATCTCGCTTGGCTCTAATCTTGTCACCATGCTGATCTCCTACAGCTCTCAGTCTCTTGAGATTTCTGTCCCTATCTGACAATAAAGTATCCAAAGTGGTGATCCAAGATCTGAGCTGCTCACATTCTCGATGGCACTGTGATAATGCATCTCCATTATCCCTACCAGTATCTCTGCCACTATCCCTAGGAGGATCCTATCTAGGAGGTCCACCTCCTCCACTTGACACATGTCCAGATGGTCTTTGTTGTTGTTGCTACTGCCTAGTCAATAAAAGACCTAGATCTATCCTTGGAGGCACAAACCAAAATATCATTCGCCTGCCCTCCCCACTATCACCCACTCCACTACCACCCACTTCGCCACCACCCCTATCATCTCCATCATCTCCTTGATAATATCGGCCATGTCTCTAACCTCTGTCATGGGGAGGGCATCTACCATCTCTACCACCCCCACCTCTCCTATCTCTCTGTGCTCCACCTCTGCCTCTCACAGGTCTATCATCGGTAGGATCATAATCAAGAGTTTCCTCTATGCGAGGAGCTACCTCATCAGGTGTTGTAAATCGAGCAAAGGGAAACTATAAAAAGTGAGAAAGGTATACATATGTTCATCTACCATCTACCACATCAGGAAGGTAATCCCATCCGACTACGACCATCTGACTGATCTCTAACTATGCAATCTCATATGATAATCAGGCTCCCCATAGAGGCTCCTCATCATGGGTGTGTGCGTAAGATGTCAAGTCCTGTGACATACCCTATATATGGCCATACTGCCTCAACATACAAGTAAAAATCAATCTCTCTACAATGTACTTGGTATGACCAATCAAATATCTACTTTGGAAAAAATATGGCATCTTTCGCCTGTCTAAAGTTCACTCCTCATAATCTAAATATGACCTCCACTCAACCCCGGTCATGTCATCAATTAAAAGACACCAATATTCTAGCTTACCTAGGTGGGGCTACTAGCTGAATCCTAAATACATGTACACATATGGCTGCTCAGGTGGTTTCTTCCTATCTACAATCGATCGCGTAACTGGGATGTGCTCCTAGGCCCAGATCTATAAAATCAATATACCAACAGTCATACTCTGAGAGTACTCATATACAATCTTGTGTAGCTCTCTGTACATGTGGGCTAATATACAACTACCCTAGCTAAATTTTTGAGAAGATACAACCATCTTTGTAGGATTTTGCAAACATGCAAATCCACAGACCCCGAATACACCTGCATGCAAGAACCTGATACAAAGATGAAAAAGTTGAAGAACTCAGAAGTTGCTCAGAAAGTGAGAGCGAAATTAAAATCT
>MU224425.1:811015-830193 GCA_018584345.1 Thuja plicata
AATCAATATTTTCAAATATCAACAATATCAATTATATCAATTTCCTTGATCAAATCATAATCAATTCAATATTTCCTAAGGTTTGAGCCTTATTTAATTTAAAAAGAGAAAAAAATAAAAATAAAAACCTTATTTAATTAAGAGAACATGCTCTCTTTTAATTAATTAAAAATCTCTTTTAATTAAATAATAAAATCACTTTATCCTAAGCCTTTATTTAATTAAAAGGAATTTCCTCCTCTTTTATTTAAAAAAAAAATCTCCACTTTTCTTCTTATCCTATGTTGCACAAATAAATCATTATTCTTATTTTATAAAAAGGGAAAAAACACTTTTTGTCTTATGTGGGACACAAAAGTCAACTCCTATTTTTCTATTGGAGGATATTTGTGCACAAGGATCAAGCTTCCATTTTTCTCCACCCTTGATTAAGACTTTTTCCTCTTAATCTCAATGGTCAATTTCATCTCATTTCTTATAAAAGGAGAGCTCTCTCTTTCATTTTGATATCTTAAGTTTTGAGGCTAATGTTATGCTGCAAGTTTTCTAAGTCACTTTGGAGTTTTTTTTGAAGATTTGGAGCATTCTTGGCTTTTGCATCTACATGTTATCATAGTTACATTTCTTGCATTATCATGACATTCTTAGCTTAGATTTCCTTTATGCTTTAGATTAATTCATCTAGCTTAACTAGGAGGCTTTGTAATATTTGTTCTTTCATTTTCATAGCTTAACTTGCATATTCATCTTAATCTAGCTTGCATGGCATTTCATTCTTGATTCTTGAGGATATTGGCATTCTTGCCCTTGTCTTCATTGAATCTCCCATTGCATGGTTTACTAGTAAGGTTATAGGCTTAATAGCTCTAGGTGAGAGTATTCTAAAAACCCTTGCACTCCATGCCTAGGGAGCTATGGATCAATTTTTGAGACCTCATTCTTGAGTGTTCTTGAATGTAAGGATTCATAGAAGTGTGACATAATTATAGCACAGAACTCTTAGCTCACAAATACCTCTAGGATGAATTCCATAGATGACTTCAAAGGGGCTCTTCCCTGTGGATCTATTTATGGTGTTATTGTAAGAAAACTCTACTTGAGAAAATAATTGATCCCATATCTGTCCATACTCTTTGGTGAGACACCTTAAGAGGTTTCCTAAGCTTCTATTAACCACCTCATTTTGCCCATCAGTTTGGGGATGATAAGTAGAGCTAAAAGAAATATTTGTTCCAATCTTTTGCCATAAGGTCTTCTACAAATAAATCATAAAATTAGAGTCCTTTTTTGATACAATGATTAAAGGTAACCCGTGGATTCTAACTTCCTCCCTAAACAAAATATTTTCTATATAGAATGCATCATGGGTGGTCTTACATGGCACAAAATGGTCCATCTTGTTGAATCTGTCCACAATCACATAGATACTATCCAATCCCTATTTTGTCTTGGAAAACCCAACCACAAAGTCCATACTGAGACACTCCCAAGGTCCAGTTGGAATTGGAAAGGGTTGATACAACCGTAGATTGGATGAATTCCCCTTAGCTTTCTGACAGACTATACAAGACTCAACATACCTGTGGATGTCTCTATTCATCCTTGGCCAATAATAGTACCTTTTAACCATTTCTAAGGTCTTATAAACACAAAAATGTCCACTAAGTGAGCCATTATGTTGTTATTGCACTAGGTTCTCTCTAAACCTCAAGGCACACAAAGTTTCCCTCCCCTAAACAAAAGACCTTCTTGAAGAGTAAAATCAGAGTACTCACCATGAAAATGATTTTGGAAATCCTTACACACCTTGCAAGCTACTGAGAAGTCCTCATCTTTTTAATACAATTCTTTGAAACTATCTATGCCAATGCCCCTCAACTAGATTTCTTGAATTGTGAGCAATCTCCTGCTCAATGCATCTTCCACCTTATTTTGGAGTCCCTTCTTGTGCTTGATAGTGAAGGTTTAGGCTTGGATATACTCCACCCACTTCATATGCTTGTGGCTTAGCTTATCTTGTGAATTTAGGAAGCTCAAAATCTGATTGTCAGTGTAGACTATAAATTCCCTAGAAAGGAGGTAATTCCTCTACTTCCTCAATGCTTGTACTAATGCATATAACTCCAAATCATATGAGGAGTACTTATTCTTTGCATCACTAAATATTTCACTATGAAAAGCCAATGGCTTTCCATCTTGACTTAAGACTTCTCCTATGGCAATATGAATGGCATCACTTTCAATAATAAACAAATTATCAAAACTAGGAAGTATAAATATAGGTTGGGTGAATATCCTCTTCTTCAAAGTCTCAAATCCTCGGTTAGCTTGCTCATTCCACTGGAATTTTTTTTTGATACCTCCTTTAATGGTGTCCAAAATAGGTGCACATATTTCACTGAATTATGTAATGAACTTCCTATAAAAATGTGCTAAATAATGGAAGCTCCTTACCTCTGTAGAAGACTTGGGTTTAGGACAATTCAATATTTCTTCCACCTTTCTTGTGTTCATCTTCAAATTCACTTATGAGATAACAAAACCTAGGTATACCAACTCTTGTTTCATGAATGCACTCTTTTCCAAGTTGATTGTCAACTTCTCAACATGTAACCTTTGCATTACCATTTGTAGATGCTTAAGGTGATCCTCCTTTGTTTTAGTAAACACTAAGATATAATATAGATACACCACAACCCATTTACCTATGAAGTATTTAAAAACTTCATTCATTAGCCTCATAAAAGTGCTTGGGGAATTAGACAACCCAAAAGGAATGAATAGCCACTCATAGAGCCCTTCTGTGGTCTTAAAGGCCATCTTCCACGAATCCACTCATCCCCTTCCTTCACTTTAATCTGGTGGTAACCACTCTTTAAGTCATTTTTTGTAAAATACTTGGCTACCCCTAGACAATCCATTAAGTCTTCTATCCTTGGGATTGGGAACCTATACCTTATGGTAATCCTTTTAATGGCTCTAGAGTCTGTACATAATCTCCAAGTACCACCTTTCTTTGGGGCTAGGATAGTGGGCACTACACATGGGCTTATGCTCTTCCTAATCAGGCCTTGGTCAAGTAATTCTTGGATTTGATTAACAATTTTTGCATTTTTTTGTGGGGTCATCTTATAGGCTTCTTTGTTAGGGAGCGAGGCTTCTAGGATAAAGTCAATTTGATGACTAATGGCTCTCTCAGGTGGTAGGGTAGTTGGTTGACCATCTCTAACAATATCATTATACTTGTGTAGAAAATCTTGTATCTCTATACACAGTTCCTCTTTCTTGTCCACCTTTTCATTCTTGGGCTTCAATATTAAGGCAAAGCCCACTCCTACTTCTTCTAGTGTTTTCAAAAATTCCTCTCTCCTACTAAGAGTATATTGGGACCCCCTTTCTTCACTTCTCCTTCCTCCAATTTTGATTGAATCTTGAATGTGACCCCATCCGTCTTGAATGCATAGGAGTTCTTGGCTCCATCAAGTATTGTAGCTCTATCAAACTACCAGGGTCTTCCCAACAAGAGATGACAAGAATCCATGGGTAAGACATTACACAAAACTATGTCCTTATATCTCCCTGTTGAGAACTCTACCCAAGCTTGTTCATTCACCAACACATGTTGATCTTTATTTAACCAAGTGACTCTGTAAGGGTTAGTATGAGGAATTATTTTCTATTTAAGATTTTTAATAGCTTTTATAGAAATAATGTTATCAGTAGAACTAGAATCTATGACAACTTTACACACCTTACCTATGCATTTGACTCTGAACAAATATATCCTTTGACTTGGTTCTTCTTTTATTGGCTCTTTGATGAGTGTTCTTCTTATCATCAAATTATCTCCTATTTCTAAATCCAATGCCACCTATGTTGTCTTGCTGCTAGAAGGCTCTTCTTGAACATAATTTATCCTTTTCTTCCCTCCTTGGGATGATGAACTCTTCTCTGGACACCTATAAGCAGGATGCCCATACTAGTGACAATTATAGCATTTCATAGAAGAGAAATAAGATCCTCTTCCTTGGCTACTAGATCTCCCTCTTGAATTTTTATTGGAGCCTCTTCCTTTGTTATAACCAACACTTCTATTGTTTGACTCTCCCTAGTGTAGACACCCAAAAATGGTTTGAGCCTCCTAGTCTACGTGTTTTAACATTTTTGGCATTACAATTGAAACATTGTTTTGCAATCTAATTATTCCTCTATGTTGTACATATGATCTTTATTATATGACAACATTGTGTCTTTCATCGATAATTGAATATTGCAAAATTGTTCAATTATTTACTAATATTTCTATTCTCTTTGTCAAATTGATCTTTTTCCTAATTGGTTCCGATCAACCCTAAACCAATCCTATTCGATCCTATTTGATCCTAAGCCATATCAAATCATCCTAAATCAATTTAAATATACTCTATTCTCTTCCTAATAATTTCAGAATCATTTTGGACTCATTCCAACCATTCTAGGGCATTGTCCAAGATCATCGATGTCTAATTAAATCACTTTTCAAATCGATCAAACCCTTTTCTAAATCTAATAAATCTTCTCATCATTCTAGGGGCATTGTCCAAGTTCATCAATACTTCGTATCCTTTTATCACCTACTTGATAACATTGTCCAAGTTCATCATTGTTATCATTATCAGCTTACCATTATCAATTTGATAGTATTGTCCAAGTTCATCAATTCTTTTGTAGATCATCATCATTTTAGGAACATTGTCCAAGCTCATCGATTTTCCCTATCTATGTATAAATCCTATGGCATCGTCAAAGTTCATTGATGTTATTTAATCATTTTCAAACATCATTATTTGAGTGCATTGTCAAAGTTCATCAATGCCTCAAACCTATCATAATCCTATCAATATTATCAAAATCAATTCAAATGTACATTAATGCCTTCAATTTGATCAATAATTCACTAATTTATCCTCTTGGGATGAATAACCTAAGATTTGTCCCTATTATTTATGAATAAATAATATTTATTCATTCTAATCCTAAGTCTTCACAATTAATTAATTTCTAATTAATGAATTGGCTAATTCTGGTTTATGGGATTTTATAATTTCATAAATGCTAATTATTGTTTTATGAGGAATATTTATTTATTAATTGAATTAATTCCTCCTAATTCCACCTAATTTTACATATCCCTTAATTGTGCTTCATATCCTAATTAAGGTGCTTCATGATTTCTTCCACCTTTCCTTATTTATTTATCCCCTAATTATGATGAACTATAAGTCATTGAATGTTTAAAGATGATAAGTTGATGATCACCGAGCTGCAAAAAGTGAATGCAAGACATTAAATTAGTTAATGTATTGTATTTTCATTGATGTCAACTTGATATAATATGATTGGTCGTATGCATATTGTCATAGACTTCAATAAAACAAAGAGATAAAGTTTATGTTATCAGTAAACATAAAAATCTAGTGTACACCGAGTGACAGTAAACACCGATGAACAATGCACACTAATGAGAAAAGAACCCCGAGCAATTCATAGTGTATACCGAGCACCACAACACCGAGAAGAACTAAAGTTGATGCCCGAGGATAACTGGAGTCAATGACCGAGAAAACTAATAGTTTATCATCGAAATCAATGGGAGTCAGAAAACAAAAAAACACTTAGTTGGCAGGAGCTATATTTAGACTTAATTGATTGATTGCTTTGTTTTCATCGACTAGTTGAAGTAAATATTTAAAGTTAGTTTTATTCATAGTTGTCAAGGATAAATCTACAAAATAAAACTAAAGCAAAGATTTAAAGATTAAAGCAGTGAATGGAGATATTTGTGAATCAAGAAGCAATCTACGTCAAGAACAAGAAAGACAAGAAAAATAAATGGTAAAATCATGTCTATATAAAGAGACAAGGAATTCATTATGAAGAGAGGAATGCTAAATATAATTCTAGCGAAGATAGATGTCTTCAGGCAGATCTAATCATATAGGCTGAAGAACAAAGCCAAGAATTCTGCAGACACCGAGAAACATAGAAGCAACAACATTCACCAAGCAGAAAGAAGAAAGAAGGGGAGCAAAGGGATTGAAGAGAATATTGATCAGATAGGTATTATGGACTAAAAATAGATCTAAAAATCTACAAGTTAAAGTTGTATTGTTGAACAGATCATTTAGTGTTTCAGTTTAACCATTGATTCATAAAATCTCTTAACTGAGTGGGATTTAACCATCCTTAATGTATTGAGATACTCAAGAGTATCAAAAGGTTTTCATATTGGAAACATAGTGAATGCTAGGTCAAATGATAAAATGTTAGTTTTAAATCCTCTAACAAGGTCTCACTTAACAGTGTGTTTGTAACCTTTAACAGGGTTGACTCTTCACCGAGCTCACTTCAGAAGAGTGAAAATTTTGGGTTACCGGTCCCAAGTGGTTTTTCCCTTAACAAGGTTTCCATCTTAAAAATCCATGTGTCAAATGTGTATATAGTTCATTGCTTTGATGTTTTTCTTTACGTATTACTAAAATAGGATTGGTCGATAAACACTAAGTTTATTTACTACTACTCGGTAAAGGCTAGAAAAGGATAAACAATATAATCACCGAGAATTATATATTGGTTAGAGTTACTTAAAGGCATACATCTTTTAGGATTTAAAGATAACTGAAGGTATTATATATGTGATATAAGTTTTGGTTGGATTATTGGATTAATTTTGAGGCCACTGATTCACCCCCCCTCTCAGTTATTCTAACAATTGGTATTAGAGATAGTGTGCTTGGAAGAGAGTTTAAAGACTCAAGCTAAAGATCACAAGATGAGTAAAAGGGATGTGCCTAAGTTGAACAAAGACAATTTTGCATCATGGAAAAGAAGGATAAGACTCCACCTATCAGGTATCAAAAATGATGTTACACAATACTTGGATACTAAATATGTTGCACTGACATGACCTCTGACTATTGATCAATTGAGAGACAAACATGAACACAATTCTACGATGATAGAACTTGATTCTTCAATTTATGATGTTGAATTTGAAGATGTCAAATCATGCACAACTACAAAGAAAATGTGGGACAAACTCAAGCTAGTACACGGAAGAGACACCAATGTGCTGAGAGCTAAGGCTGAAATCCTAAGAGGAAAGTTTGATGACCTAAGAATGAAAGAAGGAGAAAACATCACTCAGTACAGTAGTAGAATCAAAGAAGTTGTCAAAGCTATCCGAGGAGTAGGATGTGTACTTGAAGAAAAAAAAATGGTAAGTAAAATTCTTAGAACCTTACTGCCTGTTTATGCTATTAGAGTATTTGCAATTGAGGAAATGAGAGCAGTAGAAAATAACAATGTTACTCTTGATAGTTTGATTGGTAGACTTACTTCATTTGAGATGAATAACTTTAACAACAGTGTCTTACCAACTATTGATTCTGCATTCAAATCTTCTTTGAAAATAAGTAAATCAAGTCATAAACACACTATGAGAAATGATAGTGATGAACAAGAACTTGATGAAATTGAAGCACTAATGGCTAGAAGATTGCAAAGAAGCAAAGGTAGATATAAATTTAAATTACCATTGGTCTGTTTTAATTGCAAATAAATTGGACACTTTGCTTCTAGATGCCCTAACAAGAGAAAATATGAAATAAATAATGACAGATCTTATGAAAAGAATTTTGACAGAAGTGATGACCGAGACTACAGAAGAAACCAACACTCTGACAGAAGAGATAACCGAGACTACAAGGAAAAAGGAAAGAAGGCCTCTTACCTGGTTGAGAACAAAGATGAAAATACTGACACCAAATTTGATAAAGATATTGAGGTAGTATTTGTTGCTATGAAGGATGATTCAGACAAAGAAGAAAGGTATGTTGAAACAACACTCATATCTAAGGTTAGTAAAAATGATGTCTGGATTATTGATAGTGGTTGTACTCACCACATGACTATAGACAAGGAAAATTTTGAAACTTTTAAATATTATAATGGTGGATCAGTTAGGATGGGTAATGACTCACCTTGTCCAGTTGAAGGTAAAGGAACCATCATGTTGAATAATCTGATTAGATGTGAAAATTCATATTGGGTGAAAGGACTTAACTATAATCTATTGAGTGTTTCACAATTGAATAACATAGGACACCGAGTTTCATTTGAGAACAAAAAGGCAAATATCTATAATAGAATAGGAAGGTTGATCGGTATTGGTGAAAAAATAAAAGGTAACCTATTCTATCTTGATGATATTAAGACCACTTTTTTATTGACTAGAAATGAAGACATTTCATTGTGGCATAAAAGGTTATGTCATGTGAATTTTGGCAACATGGTTAGGATAAGAAAGAAAAGAAAAGTAAGAGGCTTACCGAGCATGTCAAAGCCCAACCATGTCATGTGTAAGAATTGTCAAAAGGAAAAATGATAAAGTCTAGTTTCAAGAACAAAAAATACACATCTAATGCTATTTTAGAATTAGTCCATACTGACTTATGTGGACCAATGAGAACAAAAAGATATTATGGTGATTGATACTTCATTCTATTTGTTGATGGCTATTCTAGGATGATGATTGTCATGTTAGTAAAAGAGAAATCTGAAGCATTTAAGATGTTCAAATGGTATAAAGCTATAGTTGAAAATAAAAGTGGAAAAGAACTAAAATGTTAAAGATCAGATAGAGGAGGAGAATTTATTTCTGATAAATTCACTAACTTTTGTAATGAGCATGGAATTACAAGACAAGCTTCTGTACCGAGAACACCACAGCATAATGGAATTATTGAGAGAAGGAATAGATCAATTGTTGATTGTACCATAACACTGATGATTGAAAAAGGCATCACACAAACATTCTAGAGAGAAGTTTTAAGTACAACTGTCTATACATTAAACTGAGTTCAATTGAAGAAAGACACCAATAAGACACCTTATGAGATATGGTATGGATACACACCTAATGTGAGTTACTTTAGAATTTTTGGAAGTCATGTGATATATTGAAAGATGATAGAAATGGAAATCTTGACTCCAAAAGTGATGAAGGAATATTTCTAGGTTATTCTACCAAAAGAAAAGCCTATAAATATCTTAACAAATCCTCTAACAAAATCATTGAAAGTGAAAATGTTAAAGTGGATGGATTTGGTGAGAAAAATGATGAGGAAAGCAGAAAAGAACCAAAAGATTACAAAAAATTTGTCTACATTGAAGAACCTGACACTCTACTCGAGCAACAACGTACACTACCGTGCGACAGAACAATACAACCAAGCAATAGGCTGCACACACTGAGAATGAGGAAAATTCTCACAATGATGAACTGAGCGATGAAAATCAAAATTAAGGTCAAGATAATGATCAGAATGATGAACACAACTCTAAACTGGTACTTTCCAAGTATGTCAGAAGACACCATCCACAGGACCAAATCATTAGAGATGAAAGAGATGGAATGAGAACAAGAAGTAAGTCATTGAACACTAGATGTTTTATTTGTGATTTTGAGCCTAAATTTGTTAATACTGCACTTGAGAATCAAGAATGGGTTAGTGCAATGAATGAAGAGATTGAGCATATTGAGAAGAACAAAACATGGACATTAGTACCTAGACCGAATGAAAAAAATGTCATTGGTACCAAATGGATATTCAGAAACAAAATAAATGAGAATGGAGAAGTCACTAGAAACAAAGAAAGAATAGTATGCAAAGGGTATGAACAAGAAGAAGGTATTGAATATGGAGAAACCTTTGCACCCATTGCTAGACTAGAAGGATTAAGAATTCTACTTGCTTATGCTACTTTCAAAGGATTCAAAATATACCAAATGGATGTTAAATTTGCATTTTTGAATGGAATACTAGAAGAAGAGGTATAGATTGAACAACCTAAAGGGTTTGTTGATCCTAACAAGAGGAACATGGTTTGTATACTACACAAAGCCTTGTATAGATTGAAACAAGCACCGAGAGTATGGTATTAAATACTTCACTCTTATCTCATAAGTATTGGATTTGTAAGAACAAGTGATAACAATAATCTATTTTTAAAAGAAGACACTGACGATAACATTATGATTGCTGAGATATTTTTTGATGATATCATATTTGGAGGTAATGATATGTTATGCAAATCATTTGATGATGAAATGAGCAACAAATTTGAGATGTCAATTTTTGGAGAGATCAAATTTTTTCTTGGTCTATAGATTCTACAATAGATGCAGGCATCTACATCGCACAATCCAAATACATCAAGGAAGTTATGAAGATATTCAAAATGGAGGACTCCAAACCATTTGGAAAACCTATGGCAACCAGATGAAAATTGAAAAAGGAAGACAAGACAAACGAGGTAAATAAGACCTTACACAGATCTATGATTGGAAAACTAATGTATGTTGTACATACTAGACCAGATATAGCACATGCAGTTGGTATAGTTGCAAGATTCTCTACTGATCCCAAGGAATCACACATGACAGATATTAAAATAATTTTGAGATATCTAAAGAATACCGAAGACTATGGTCTATGGTATAATAAGGATGGAAAATTTGAGCTAAAAGTCTATACTGATGCTGATTGGGCTAGAAACATAGATGATAGAAAGAGAACAACATGAGGAGAATTCTTTATGGGTGACAGATTTGTCACATGGATAAGTAAAAAGCAAGGATGCATATCTCAATCAACTGTAGAAGCAAAATATGTGGCTGCTTCTATAAATTGATCTAACATTGCATGGATCAAACAATTACTGAAAGGTATGAATATAGAAATCCTTGAACCTGTGATTATCTATTGTGATAATACAAGTGCTATCAACATTTCAAAGAACCCTATGATGCATGCTAAGGAAAAGCACATTGCAATTAAGTATCATTACTTGAGGGAACAAGTATAAGAGAAACAAGTGAAATTGGAATATGTACAATCCAAAGAACAATTAGTAGACATATTCACAAAGCCATTTCCAAAATATACATTTGAGTACCTGAGGAAGAGACTAGGGGTCTGACCCTTGTCTACTAGTCACTAAGCTAACTTGAAGGCTGCATCAGCCTACACATTATTAAGAGATGAATCATGTTGATGCAATAAAATATATGGACTGCAATGATATATTAGTACACATAAAGTTACTTATCTGAACTGAACACCAAAGATATTGTTGGCTACTATTGAGTTGTATTGTTGGTGGATAGAATGGAGAGGAATATATTCAATGATATATTTTTGTTTGGCATTGTTGTCGAAGGGAGAGGAATATATCCATATAAAATATCTATCTTGATACTCCAAAGGGAGAGAAGAGAAATATCCATCAGGGAGAGGAACAGTCAAAGGGAGAGAAAACATCAGAGAAAGAAGATGATTCTACAAAGGGAGAGAAAGATTCAATGAAGTATACCATCCATCAAAGGGAGAGAATTGAAGAAAGTTAACACTATATATCTATCCAGAAAAGGGAGAAGAGATTTTACAACAAAGGGATAAATAGAAGCAAAAGATAGAATTGCTACACCTATCCATCTAAGGGGATGAAGAAAAGCACTCTACAAGAATCAAATCTAAGCTAAAAGAGCTTACCGAGTGTCAGAAATTTGAATTGGTTATAGAAAAATAAGTGTAGTATGTTATGGAATATTTCATATTGTTTTGATAAGTATGTTTCCATCAATGCCAAAGGGAGAGATTGATGAACTATAACTGATTGAATGTTTGAAGATGATAACTTGATGATCACCGAGCTGCAAAAAGTAAATGCAAGACATTAAATTAGTTAATGTATTATATTGTCATTGATGTCAAATTGATATAATATGACTGGTTGTATACATATTGTCATAGAATTAAAGAAACCAAAGAGATAAAGTTTATGTTATCGGTAAACATAAAAATCCAGTGTACACCAAGTGATAGTAAACACTGACAAACAGTGCACATTGACAGATAGAGAACCCCGAGAAGTTCACAATGTATACCAAGCACCGCAAAACTAAGCATAAATTAAGTGGTCACCGAGAAGAATTGAAGTTGATGCCCAAGGAAAAAAGGATTCAATGATCGAGAAAACTAAGAGTTGATCACTGAAATCAACTGGAGTCAGAAAATGACAAAACACTTAGCTGGCATGAGTTATATTTAGAGTTAACTGATTGATTGCTTTATTTTCATCGACTAGTTGAACTAAATATTTAAAGCTATTTTTATTCATAGTTGTCAAGTAGAAATGTACGAAATAAAAATAAAACAAAGCTTTAAAGATTAAAGCAATGCATGGCAAGATTTGCGCGTCAAAAAGCAATCTACATCAAGAACAAGAAAGACAAGAACAATAAATGGTGAAATCATGTCTATATAAAGAGACAATGAATTCATTATGAAGAGAGGAATGCTAAATATAATTCTGGTGAAGGTAGAAGTCTTCATGCATATCTAATCATATAGGCTGAAGAACAGATCCAAGAATTCTGTAGACACCGACCAACAAAGAAGAAACAACATTCACCGAGAAGAAAGAAGAAAGAAGAGCATAAACAAGATTGAAGAGAACATTGATCAAAGAGGTATTATGGACTAACAATAGATCTGAAAATCTACAAGTTAAAGTTGTATTGTTGAAAAAATCATTTACTATTTCAGTTTAACCATTGATTCAGAAAATATCTTAACTAAGTGGGATTTAACCATCCTTAACATATTGAGATACTAAAGAGTATCAAAAGGTTTTCATGTTGATAGAATAGTGAATGCTAGGTAAAATGATAAATTGTTAGTTTTAAATCCTCTAACAAGGTCGCACTTAATAGTGTGTTTGTAACCTTTAACAGGGTTGGCTCTTCATTGAGCTCACTTTAGAAGAGTGAAAATTTTGGGTTACCAGTCCCAAGTGTTTTTTCCCTTAACAGGGTTTCCATGTTAAAAAGCCATGTGTCAAATGTGTATATGGTTCATTTCTTTGATGTTTTTCTTTACACATTACTAAAATAGGATTGGTCGGTAAACACTAAGTTTATTTACTGCTACTCGGTAAAGGCTATAAAAGGATAAACAATATAATCACCGAGCAGTATATATTGGTTAGAATTACTTAAAGGCATACATCTTGTAGGAATGAAAGATAAATGAAGGTATTATATATGTGATATAAGTTTTGGTTGAATTATTGGATTAATTTTGAGGCCACTGATTCACCCCCCTCTCAGTTATTCTAACAAATTATGCTTCCAATTTCCTATTGATTTGCTTCATCCTTTTCCCTCCATTATGCATTGATTTATGCATTCTAATTCTCCAAATTGTCTCTCATTTTCTATAAATTGAGATGCAATCCTCTCATTCATGTTTGAACCACCATCTCCTAGTATTCTTGCTATCGAATTTGCCTTTTCAATACTTGTGCATTTTTGTCATTGACAAAGAGCAACAATAATATACTCTATGGAGAAGAAAGGAGATCATTTGAGCATCACTTGAAGGGGTTTTTATGTGTTATTTGTATATGTTTTTGAATTCCCATTTCAATGGCTCTAATGTTAGATTAGATGGGTTTACATATTGTTTAGGTTTTGGTGGTTACCTAGGTATGCTTATTCTACCTTTTTTTGGTATTACAATTGGTGAACTCGATGTGATATTCTTATTCTGCCTTTTTCTAGATTCTGAAACCCTATGTGCGCTGGCATCTTTGATAGTACTGATGAAATCTCATGACTCCTCCTTAGCCCTCTATACTCTAGACGTAGCTATATCTCAAGAGGTAATCAAAGTATCCCTCTCTACTATCAAAATACCCAATCTAGTTGAGAATCCTGCTCTATCTATATCTCTTTTCCCTCAATCTGTCCACCTATATTGTGAATGATGATCCCTCTACATCCCATGATGCTCACTCAAAGGACCATGCAGTTCTATCTGTGTCTCTCTCAAGTGTCAACCGGTCTATCTGGCTAGTCATCTCTACTATGCACTGTCTCTATTTCCTATCATCCTCAAACCTGTCATCGGGCACCTGTATATCCTCATCCTATATCAGATCATCTCTGTCCTAATCCATTCGCATATGCATCACACTAGAATTAGTGTTAGTGATATCCCCATCCTCACCACTCTCCTCATCCTCATCCTCCTCCTCCTCCTCCTCCTCCTCATCCTCCTCTTCTGTGCTCTCATCCCTAGCCATCCACACTCTCGATACTAGAACCACTAGATCTGTCAGAGGAACAAGCCTATGCTCAGAAAACCATCAGTAATACTCAATTTTCATCCTTGTATCTACTATATCTACACCTACTCACCATTGTCTAGGCTGTAACTTCTCAAACTCTGCATATGCTACCTAATTCTAGAGTATTTCACCCCATGCCCTGACCTCACCCCTTGATCATGCAAACAATTTTGTTCCTGTTGGTACTCCATGTCTCTCTTTGAACTTCCTACATACTCTCTCCAGAAGCTGCATCTTGATCACCACATGACTTATGATAGTCCTCCCGATGAGGTATCGCGTGTGCCTTCAATAGGGTAAGTTCTCTCTATCATCATCCCATCTAGGGAAATCTCTGTATGGTCACCATGTGAAATCTCTGAGAATATCTATCTAATGTCTGAAATGCAATGGCTAACCTAATGGCCCCTATGCGAGCGCTCCCTCATAGAAGTACACATATGGCACTGGTAGTATGATCCTCTATGTAATGGGCCAAAAGATAGCTACGTTCTCATAAGCCCACACCTATAGCAATGTAATCCTACTACTAATCAATAACCCTCCTCTGTAAGCTACCTGATGGAGCTGGTAGTAGGTCATCACCAACATGCACGGACCCCATGAAAATAATGTGCCCTCCATAATCATGTGCTGTAGGAATCTCCCCTAGTCAATAGGGAAGCCATGGCCTTGTCTGTCTGGAGCTAGTAAAGCTCTGATCACACAACATATCACTGCGATAATTCTATTATGTTGTCTCACTAGAGTCTCCCACCTTATCTTATAGTCTCGAATGTCTAGATCCTTATCATTGCTGTCAAACAACCGGTGTAGTGTTGATCTTTGTGTCATGAGGTTGTACTCTGCTAGCTCACCATGTATAGGAATCCTGAGGATGCACCACACATCCTCCAATGTCATAGTCACCTTGCCTGTCGGGAGGTGGAATGAACTCATCTCTGAGTGCCATCGCTCTGCAAGTGCTATAATCAATTCATGATTTTCCCTAATCTCAATCATATAGGTGATAAAGTAGAGCCCTAACGAGGCTAGGATTTGCCTCTCATTCTTACTCTGTCTATGAAAAATATCTATATATGCTGGTCTGCTCTCCTGTGTCTGCAACAATGCAAGCTCCTCCTGCGATTAATGCAACTTTGGTCAACTTTCTATACTATATGTTACTTGTTAACCAACCCTAGACCTATTTTGACCAACGTTGACCTAATTTTTACCTTATCCTAGGGTTTTTACCTATTTGGGAAGGTTTGGGAAGGTTTAGTATCCCCCAGACCCTATTTTCCCCCATTTTCAATTTCCTTTACCAACTACGAAGTTTGGCTAACAACCTGCGTAGGCAACACACTTAGTCATGCCAAGTGCAATTTTTGTGTAGTTGGGCATCTGAGCTGCACAGTTGGTCATGTGAGCTACATATTTTATATGTGTGGACCCCTTTTGACCTTGTTTGACCTATTTTTGAGCCCTAAATGCCTAGAAATGAGTGCAAACCCTAGAAATGACTGAGAGACTCAGATGCACTCACCTCTGGTCCTACATCGGCCGACCCTCGGTAGTTGCGCACTCGTTCCCCACCCTGACTCTGCACTGACACTTTATCCATTCTTATTTCTCTAGAGCTCAAATTCCTCCAAAATTTTGAGTGAAAATGACCTCGAAATCCCTCTCCAAGCCTTTTTATAGCCTCTTGGTTGCCTAGATGGATGTGCAACCTTTTCCTTTTGTTTTGGTTGTGATGCTTTTCACACTTTACACCTCATAAATTTTGTGTTTGACCTCCAATTTTTTATTCATTCATTGCTATGGATTTGTCTTGTCATTATTGACAAATTGACCTAGCACTGGCATTTTTTGGTCAATTTCTCGAGGGGGCACCTGTGTATCCTGTTATCACTGAGGCATGTTTTAGTGTGATTTTCTTCAAGATTCTTTGACACAATGCTCATAATCACATTGTATCAAAGAGGGGCAAAATGTAGACACCCAAAAATGGTTTGAGCCTGCTAGTCTATGTGTTTTAACATTTTTGGCATTACAATTAAAACATTGTTTTGCAATATAATTATTCCTGCGTGTTTTAACATTTTTGGCATTACAATTAAAACATTGTTGTGCATATGATATTTATTATAGGACAACATTGTGTCTTTCGTCGATAATTGAATATTGCAAAATTGTTCAATTATTTACTAATATTTCTATTCTCTTTGTCAAATTGATCATTTTCCTAATCGGTTCTGATCAACCCTAAACTAATCCTATTCAATCCTATTTGATCCTATTCGATCCTAAACCATATCAAATCATCCTAAAACAATTCAAATCTACTCTATTCTCTTCCTAATCATTTCAGATTTGTTTTGGACTCATTCCAACCATTCAGGGGCATTGTCCAAGATCATCAATGCCTAATTAAATCACTTTTCAAATCGATCAAACCATTTTCTAAATCTAATCAATATTATCATCATTCTAGGGGCATTGTTCAAGTTCATCAATAATTTTTATCCTTTTATCACCTATTTGATAACATTGTCCAAGTTCATCGATGTTATCGTTATCAACTTACCATTATCAATTTGATAGTATTGTCCAAGTTCATCAATGTGATTGTAGATCATCATCATTTTGGGAACATTGTCCAAGTTCATTGATGTTTCCCTATCTGTGTATCAATCCTATGGCATCATCAAAGTTCATTGATGCTATTTAATCATTTTCAAACATCATTATTTGAGCACATTGTCAAAGTTCATCAATGCCTCGAACCTATCATAATCCTATCAATATTATCAAAATCAATTTAATTGTACATTAATACCTTAAATTTTATCAATAATTCACTAATTTATCCTGTTGGGATGAATAACCTAAGATTTGTCCCTATTCTTTATGAATAAATCATATTTATTCATTCTTATCCTAAGTCTTCACAATTAATGAATTTCTAATTAATTAATTGGCTAATTCTAGTTTATGGGATTTTATAATTTCATAAATGCTAATTATTTTTATGAGGAATATTGATTTATTAATTGAATTAATTCCTCCTAATTCCACCTAATTTTTCATATCCCTTAATTGTGCTTCATATCCCTATTAAGCTGCTTCATGATTTCTTCCACCTTTCCTTATTCATTTCTCCCCTAATTATGCTTCCACTTTCCTATTAATTTGCTTCATCCTTTTCCCTCCATTATACATTGATTTATGCATTCTAATTCTTCAAATTGTCTCTCATTTTCTATACATTGAGATGCAATCCTCTCATTCATGTTTGAACCACTATCTCCTAGTATTCTTGCTAGCGAATTTGGCTTTTCAATACTTGTGCATTTTTTTCATTGACAAAGAGCAACAATAATCTACTCTATAGAGAAGAAAGGAGAGCATTTGAGCATCACTTGAGTGGGTTTTTTATGTGTTATTTTCATATGTTTTTTAATTCCTATTTCAACGTCTCTAATGTTAGATTAGATGGGTTTTCATATTGTTTAGGGTTTGGTGGTTACCTAGATATTCTTATTCTTCTTTTTTCTGGTCTTACACCTAGTTCTCAGTGATTTTGGACTCACCCTAATTTCTTGCTTCAAAGTTCCTTCGTCCAAAACCTCATCTCTGGCCTTTTCCTTCTCTTCATCTACCTCTGCCCCTACTACTTGAGTCATGCTTCTTTTTAAGTTTCTCTTCTACCTTGAGGGCTATTTGATAACATTGGTGTATAGTCTTAGGATTCAAGAGGCTGATTTCCTCTTGTATGTTCCACCTCAACCCATTTAGGGGCCTATCCACTTATAGGATTTCTTCCTCCATTACATGTGATCTCAAACATAACTTGTGGAACTCTTCTGTATAGACACTCACTTCAAGGCCTTTTTGTCTTAAGTTTTGTCTCTTCTTGTGCAACTGCACCTCATAATAATAAGGTAGATAAGTCTCTCTAACCTTGGACACCATACCTTTCCAATTGGTAATAGGATTATTTCCTTCCTTTACCCTCTCATCTTGTATAAAATTCCACCATGTGAGGGAAGTCCCTCTCAACGTTGTCTTAGCTACTCTCACCTTTTGAGCCTCGATCACACTATCACATTCAAAGTGGTTTTCAAGTCCCTCTATCCACTCCATGACCACTTTTGGTTCCATCTTGCCACTAAATAAGGGTACACCTTCCAAGTAATTTTAACTCATATCTTTTAGATCCTTAAGGAATGACTCTTCTTGGAGAACAGGGTTAGGCTCTGGCACTGCATCTTCTTCAGCCACTAACTTGCCTTTCTCTTCATTCTCTCTTACCAACTCAGTTACTATTTCTCTTCAAAGTTGTACTTCCTCTAACTTAGTTTCCATCTCTACCAACTATTATTTTAGTAGTCTATTCTACTCTCTCTTCTCTTCCACATCTTTTTCTAACTCAACATTAGTCACCATTCAGGATGAATCTACAAATTCTGGTGAATACAACATCCAAACTTCACAAGCCCAATATTTAGGCTCTGATACCAATCCGATAGGGATTGATCTTCTCAATATAGAGTCATCTTTAATATAATCTAAGGTCTCTTTCCTAGACCTATTAGGGATTCCACAAACTCTTATCCTAAGGGAAAGTCACCAAGGTCTCTACCCTCAAACCAATATCCACCCTATCATTAAGATCTTTCATTACACACTGAACCTACAAGAGTAGATTCTACCAACCTAAGCCAAAACTCACACAATGATTTTTAGGGTTAACTTTCCATCATATTTAGTAATTTGACAGCTATCTTCAAGACTTGGAACCATTCTTCAATCATCTATTCACCGAGTTCCTAAAATTTCAAAAAAAGCCTAATTGCTCCTTGTAGCCCTAACCCGACACATAAACTAGTTTAAATCAAATACATTACTTAGGACTATTAGGATTAAGTAATACTGAGAGGGGGGGGGGGGGGGGA
>MU224425.1:830204-903895 GCA_018584345.1 Thuja plicata
TGAATCAGTATTACAACATTTAAAATAAACTTTGAACCAATGCCACATAAACCATAAGCATACTGAAATCAAAAGAACATAAGCAAATAACACATTACTCATAACACCATTATTTTTTGTCAAGGAAACCCTAGACAAGGGAAAACCCTGGTGGGGATGGTATCCACAAGCATGCACTAAAGTATAATGTCCCTGTTAGGAGACCTAGCCATGTTAGGAGAGGAATATTACATAGTAAATTATCTTTTAGAGGAATACAACCCTATTAAAGGAATACAACACCCTGTTAGGGTCCAACTGAGCTTACAACTCTTACAATAATACTTCTACTATAAAATGTTCTTAGTCATGAACAGAACAAGCATCTTCAATGATTAGATAGTCCCAGTCATAGTTCTACAATGATCTCTATCATCCTCTGCTTAGTCATTCGCACATATATCTTATTCCATCCAGTACATCAATTCATATCTTCACTCTACAAAATGATCTCCATATATATATATATATATATATATATATATATATATATATATATATCTTTACCAAGTNTCTATATATATATATATATATATATATATATATATATATATATATATATCTTTACCAAGTCGGCTCTCTTACCAAATATTACATAGTCAATTCTCAATATAAAATACAATTAATCATGACGATATCAAATACATATTAGGTGCTCTTACATAATAAAAATATAGATTATCTACAACCATAAGCTAACTTAGCTTGCCAGGAGTCCATGTCATACTCCCCAAATCATCACTACAGTTCAACTGCTCTGTATCACCGTTCTACTATCGTCGTCTGTCTTCAATTCTCTGTAAATTTTTGTAAACATCAACAAAACCAAATCAATCTTAGATATAGGTCATACATACTCCATAATATCTTCCTCTAATCTTGATCACCATAACTCATCGATCTCAATCTTCGATACCCAAAATACCTTTGTATTTCTTCTTTTGTACTTAGTTGATTCCAGAATTGAATTATCAAAACTTAACTTCAAATCAATCGATCAATATGACAAATGTGTTGCCATAAATAAAAATCAAAATGTGATGTAACACATACAAAATTGATCACTTGCCAACAATCGCTCCCTTTGGCATTGATGGCAACACTTAACAAAAAAATGACTAAGTGTTCCAAAAAACAAAAACTATCTCCTATTCATTTTCTTCTCTCTTCTCCCCATTTATTTATACTCTCATTTTTTATTCTCTCTTCTCCCCCTTTGACAACAATTGCAAAGGTGCATAAAAAAAAATAAAATACAACTTAGTGCTTTCTCACCATTTTCAGAATATCTTCAAAAGAATCTTCCAAGATCTTCACTTTTGCACTCCATGACTTAACCAATAGCTGACTAACATGAATTAGTCCATTTAGTGCATATGATTCTGTCTATGCTGCTTTCAAATCTATGGGCATACAGTTCTTCAATGATTCTGCACTCTTCACCATGTAAGATAAGTGAGTTTCAAGAATTGATAGCTTAGGAGTGATTAAACTCTTCAATAAACAAAACCTTGTCATGAATCTCCCTTTCTCTATATCCAACACATTCAGCTTATCCAAGATCCTTGTTACTTCACTATCCATTTCCATCACAAATTGTGAGGAGGTCTCACAACTATCCATCATAGTGTTTAAGGTTTCCTTGTCCTTAGCAATAATGTCTTCAATGTTCTAAACATGTCTGATTGGGTTCATGAAATAACTAAATAGTTTCCTGCCATGTGCAACACAACTCTTTGTTTTTTCAGTAACAGATTTCAGAATGCCCAAGTCCCATAAAGTAAACTGGAAAACTTACATCAGTTTCTTCTCCAAGTAGCTCTTCTCTACCTTTTCTTCTGCTATCTTCACTAGGGTCTCATAGTGACCATCAAACTCATCAAGTGTCATCTTCAAGTTATCTATATCATCTCTTCTCTGGGAAAAAATAGGTACTAGAAGCAATTTATTCATAGTATCGATTTCTCTAGACATTACCTTAGTTTTCTTATCAATTTTCTGCTCAGATCTCTCCTTTGCTTTAGTGAGTGAGGTGAAAGATAAGCTCACCAGCTCATCCTCATCCATGCGATCAACATCAACATCTATAGGTTTTTCTTTACTTTCCAACAATAAGATAGAAGATGTGTCAATTTTGGTTTTGTCTTCAATTTTTACTTCTTCATCTTTCTGCTCCATTTCTTTATGTTCTTCCTCTCTCTGATCTTCCTCTTTCTATTCTTCATCTTTCTGTCCTTCCTCTTTCTGTCCTTCATCCTTAACCATTGTATTGTCAATATTTTCCTCAAACAGATCCTTCTCATCATGAGAAATGTCAAGTGTCACATGCATACTAGAAACATAGAAATATGGTTGCATATGATCTTCATTTTTCACAACACTTGCCTCAGCTGATTTGGAACTCTCTCACATTCCCAATGGTGTGGGTATTTTAGTCTTAGGAGGTGAATCCTTCTATGGAATAGTTGACATAAGTATCTGATCTAGTGCTCTCTAAGTCTCATCAATAATATCTTCATACTTTCTTTCCATAAATTTCACTAACCTTGCCTTAGTCCTCAATAATGGTTTTAGTTCATTGAATATTCTATCTCTCTCTTGCATAGAAATCACAAGTAACATGTTATCAATTGCTTTATTTCTGATAGTCTCATCTTCAATATGTGCTAACTATTTTCTTATTTCCAATCTCCCATACAAATCTTCAGGTACACTACCTTCTATCTCTAATAGATTTTTCTTGAAGACAAGTAAATTATTTACCACAATATCTTCAATCTTAAGTTTACCAAATTCCTCATACCTATCATAGTACTTGTTTATTTTAACTAGCTTTCCTTGCTCAATATATCTCTTCTCAATCATTTTCAAGTCAGGTTTCCATACTTGTCTACCACTTTTAGCTTTCTTCTCTTCTCTCTCATTCCTCAGTTCTTTAGGTGGTGAATTCTGTTTGGAGGATCTGGTGTTCACTCTATAAACCAACTTTACTGCTTGCGAGGTCTTCAAAGATGATGAAGGGGTGGCTACATCAATAACAATAGTAGGTGTAGTAGTTGTCATCACAAATTTAGGAGGTGGAAGGGCTAAAGTACTTTCCAATCCATAAGATCATTCTACTAATTTCCTCTTCACTTCCTTCAACTCTTCCTCAGTCAATCCTTCCTTAACTACAAATTCATGAATAATGTTCTACACTTTCCTTTTCCTCAGGCCTCTGGTCTATTCTTCTCTCACTTTAGCTGATTTTTCTTCATAAGTACCCCATCTTTCCTTAGATGTATCTATCTTAGATGCCAGGATATGTTCAATCTGCATAGTTAGGACTTCTGAACTCACTTCATATCCCATAGGATAACACCATTTCTTCCTTGGAACAACTACCTTGAAACATACATAGTCGATCTCAACCATAAAACATATCGTATCCTTATATTTTTCAACTAATTTTTCAAGAATCCTATATCTTTCTTTCATCTGCCTCTGAAGAATTTTAATCATAACAAATAGTTCTCCATCAACCCATGTGTTTTTCTTCATTCTGTAACTCTATGAAATATGAATACCAGTAGGTATCCCTTTTCTCCAACCACTAGGGTGCATTCCTAGAAATTTATGCTCAATATGAATGTACATGTGCACTAGTAGTGAACCAAATCTAAAGGTTTTGGATTTGTCAAAAAAATTTGTGCCAATACTTCACATAGATTATACTTTGTATTTTATTTCACCATTCTATAGGCCATCATAATAACTCCAGTAGATACTGAATTAGGTCTACTACTATAATAGAATTTGTAACCAAGTATCTTCAAAATGAATCTCACATCCTATAGATAAATTTCATTCATTGTCATAGCTTGCCTATCCCATTTTGAGTGTGTTAGGGTTTTAACTTTCTAATTAACACATTTCTCTACCACAAGGATGATTCCATTATTTTCCAATCCAATAATCTCATGTATAAATTGACTACAAATCTTCATAGGTGTTCACCTATCCAAATAAACTAATCATGAACTCCACTCAACAATATCTTAAACCATTCTTCTTCACTAAATTCGTATAAGTCCAAACTTTTCATAATGTTTAACTCAACAACATGTTTTAACTCATCTCTCATTGTGCCATTATTAGTCATGTATTCCATTTCAGTAGAAATTTCATCAATACCCAGTATGTCATACTTGGAGTGAATATATGCCCTAATGTCTTCAACATGCAAAACACCATACAATGTCTGGGAAAATGCTCCTTCAGGATCATCTTCACATGAATTAAAAGGATGTTTCTTAAATTTGTACCTAGGTCTATCCACAACATTATATATCACAGGTGCATCCATAGTTTCTATAGATGTAAATGATGTAAATACCTTTTATACGCTGAATTCTAAGTATATTCTTTGATTGATCACACCAAGTAGTTGTTGGATAGTCTAAATATCTCTGCTCTCTGATTTCCTTAGGTTGCTACTCTTCAAATGGTAAGGAAATGGATAACCATTAGGTGCTTTATACAATGTTAAGTTATTAAAATCTCGCATTACCCAATGTTGTCCAGTTAGTTATAAATCTCGCAGTCACAATATATGAATTGTCCGATGTTGCGCTCTTAAATATAAGTTCCATGATGTTGACCAATATCACACCTAAGCTTGCTAGAGCTCACTCCTCAAAATAAGGGGCAAGATATATTCTGATATCTTTATCCAATGCTCCCCCTAAGGCCATGATCAACTAATTAGGTTGATTCCTCTTTGTTAACATTAGCCAAAGATCCAATAGCATCTACTATCTCTCCCTGAACCAATATATCAATTGTCTCTTTGATTTTCCATATCTTTCCGCTGTTTTTATCCTCTGATTTCTTGAAATAACTATCAAAATCACTCTTCAGTTTTGCAATACTTTTACCAATATCATTGTAATTCTTCTGTGTATTCCTAGGAGGTGGTGCTCTTCTGTTATTCACTCCATTATACATGCAAAACTTCTCTATGTGTCCTAGATTGTTGCATTTGTAACATATAGGAGGTCTTGTGTCCTAATTTACTTGCATCTTACAAAACTTTGCAATGTGTCCAATGTTATTGCAGTTGTAACATGTAGGTTTCACTGTATGTTCTCCTCTATTGTCTTGTTTATATCCAGATTGATTGAGTTTCTTGCATTCTTCTTTCTTGTGCCCATATGCATTACAATTACAACAATAACCATAAAATTTTTTAAAAGGGGCATTACCTCTACAATCTCTTTTCATGTGTCCAAACTTGTTACAACCAAAACTTCTACCTCTAAAAGGTCTGATCTCCTCTCTAGGTTCTTCAAGAGTAGGTTTTTCTGCGTCAATATTCGCATCTTGTTTCACTTCCTAATTCTTGGAGCATTTAGATTCATTGAATCCAATACCAATCATATCTCCTTTAGGTTTCTTTCTGTCTCTTTTTTCATCGATCAACTCACTGCTCATGTGTAGTTTCTCAATGTGTTTCTTTGTCTCAACCACTTCACCTTTTATGATCTGATTGTATTTATCCAATTCTTGATACTTGTTCTTGCAATGGTCAACCTCATTCTTCATTTATTCCATCAAAACATTTGCATTTTTCAAAGCTTCTTCAATCTTATTTTTAGCATCTTTTTCCTGTTGAATCTCTTTAGCAATGACTTCATTCTCAAGCTTCAAAGTGTCATTCTCATGTTCAAGTTTCTTCATCTAATTAGAATTGTCATTATCTGAATCTTCCTTTATCTAAACCACAAGGTCTTGTCTCTAATTTCTGGAAAGTTCAAGTTGGTCTTTCAGTTTCTTTATGAATCCATCTGCTCTCCTTAATTTGAATCTCAAGTCACAATTTTCTACTTTCTCTTTATCAAGGTCTTCAAGTGCAACTTCAAAGTTCTCTTGCAAATTATTTGAATCCATTCTAATCTCCCTTAAGCTGTTAGGATTTCTCTCCAAGGGCCAAAATCTCTAATACCAATTTTTAGGATTAAGTAATACTGAGAGGGGGGGGAAGGGGGGTGGGGGTGAATTAGTATTACAACATTTAAAATAAACTTTGAACCAATTCCACATAAACCATAAGCATACTGAAATCAAAAGAACATAAGAAAATAACACAGTACTCATAAAACCATTATCTTTTGTCGAGGAAACCCTGGCCAAGGGAAAAACCTGGTGGGGATGGTACCCACAAGCTTTCACTAAAGTATAATGTCCCTATTAGGAGACCTACCCCTATTAGGAGCTAAATATTACATAGTACAATTCCTTGTTAGAGGAATAAAACCCTGTTAAAGGTATACAACACCCTATTAGGGGCCAACTGAGATTACAACTCTTACAATAATACTTCTATTACAAAATGTTCTTAGTCATGAACAAAATAAGCATCTTCAATGCTTAGATAGTTCTAGTCATAGTTTTGCAATTATCTTTGTCATCCTATGCCCTGCCATTCCCACATATATCTTATTCCATCCAGTACATCAATTGATATCTTCTCTCTACAAAAGATCTCCATATATATATATATATATATATATATATATATATATATATATACCAAGTCGGCTCTCAATACAAAATACAATTAATAATGCAAATATCAAATACATAGTCACCACTCTTACATAGTCAAAATATAGATTATCCAAAACCATAATCTAACTTAGCTTTCTAGGAGTCCACGTCATACTCCCCAAATCATCACTACAACTTAACTGCTCTGTATTACTATTCTGCTGCTGTCACATGTCTTCAATTCTCTGTAACTTTCTGTAAGCGTCACCAAAATCAAATCAATCTTAGATGTAGGTCATACATACTCCACAATATCTTCCTCTAAGCTCACTTTCCATAACTCATCAATCTTGATCTTTGATACCCAAAATACCTCTGTATTTATGCTTTTGTACCTAGTCGATTCCATAATTGAATTACCAAAACTTAACTTCAAATCAATCAATAAATATGCTAGATATGTTGCCATAAATAATAACCAAAATGTGATGTAACACATACAAAATTGATCACTTTCTAACAAGGAACCCAAAATATAACTTAGGGTCCATATACCCTTTTTAGAGACATTGAATATTTTCAAGGTGTGGTTCCTCCAAGCCACCCGTACAACACCTGAATGTTTTGAGGAACTTTGTCCTTAAAAAAGGGCTAATTGGTCTTCTCACTATTTTTGTCTTCACAACTAGATGAAATAAACTCATCAGTTTCCACCATTACAAAAAGGGTCATGTCACCTCCCATTTACCATCCTCCAACCCTTAGTTTACTTATTTCAATCCAACCCTGCATATTATGGCTCTCTGCTACTCTATTTCTCTAGCCGGGCTATAGAAAAGCTCGCTTAGGGAAAGAGCTCAAAAATCAAACCTAACACTTCTGATCCTAAAACCAAAATAAAATGTATATATAGTGACCCCTATTTATTTATATGTAGGCCCATTTTCCTTTCCATGGATTCAAGAACCTCGAGGAGCCATTTTCTATATACAGTCCAGAATTGGACAAGAGAACACCAACTTCAAGAAATTTAACAAGAAACTGAAAAATGAAAACTATTTAACAAAATCACTCAACATAGAGTTACGAAAAACTCATGAGAACCTAATTAAAATGGAATAAAACCAATCTAATCCATTTACATGTCTATTCAATTCAAAATTCTCTAAAATTGTTACAGTGTCAGTCTCCAACTTTACAAGGAATGAAAATTCAAACAAAATGACATCCAACCTTGGAATCTCTCTATGGGTAGTATTCCTCTGACCAAATCAACTTCTCCAACTGAATGATAACTTCCTTTTGGGAAAAAGAAACTTTTCTTTCAAAGTTGTCGAGCAACTTTCAAAAGTTGCAAAGTTGCAAATGTTGCTTTGAGCAACATTTTATCTTTTTTTGCAAATTTTGACTTTGAACACTTTTACCTCCATGGATGGATTAAAAAGGTCTAAAATCAGACCCTAAGACGTAGAATAACCTCAAAACACCCTCCTAAGCATCTAGAATTTCCAATCCACATTTTGACCCAAATTGTCCTCTAGGACATTACAAAGAGTGAATGGACAAAAATTTCTCCAAAACAAACTTAACAAACAAAAAATACTTCAAACCTACTCTAAAACTTCCTAAATTGACTAAGAAATTAGGAGAGAACACAACACAACAAAAGAGGGGATTTTAACCCTAGGTTTTCCTACACCACCACGTGTCCAAGTTCTATGAAATTTGAAAAGGTCTTAGAGAGAAGAATGCATACTCAGCTCCAACAACTAACTCAAAGATGGAATTAATGGAAATTTAGTTGCAATCACCAATGATAGTTTTTGGAAAGTGTGAGAAATTTATTGTGAACTTGAGAATGGATTGATGTGATCTGTTATAAATTTGCATGATTATGCTTAGGTTATGTACATGTGTTTTGTGCTTTCGAGGGATTCTAAGCATTTTTTAGCAGAGACTTGTGTTCTGAGTTTAATTTGTATGCTATTTCTTAGTGTGGCGAGGGTTCAATTCTACGAGAGTCAGGATGAGACAAGCAACTTCAAGTGGGGTGTTAAAGGGTGTAATAAAAAGGGAATTGTGGTAAAGAAGTATGTTGATGAATTTGTAGATTTGTTACCAGGAACTTCTAGTTCCAATAATGTAAATTGGATAGAGTGGAAGGAAAGGTGGTTCCAATGCACAAAATGTTGTTACTTTGAATTACTCGGGTAATACTCTATTTCTTTATTTCTGGAATAACAGAGTTAGATCCATTTCTATGAGCAATCCATAGATTTTGAACATGGCTAAGTTGAATGCCTCTGATGTGTATGTTGATGTGGATCTAATAGAAGAGCTGGAAAATACCTATTGTCCCATATCTAGGATAATTTAGAGAAAAAATAAGAAGGCCCTAGTAACAATAGACAGAAGAAATGTTGGGGAGGTTTTCAAGATTTCTGGTGCAATATGCACACAAATTGATTTGGAAAAGATGACTAATGATTATGATAGGCGTGATAGGTTGATAAAACAATATAAAATGCCAAGGTACATGCCTAGGGTGGATATAAAGTTTCTTGCGTTTCCTGACAAAATACAACCACCATTTGACCTCTCCTTTTTCCATAATTACAGGAGGTGCACAGTTTACAAATTCAACAAGGTTTTAGGGTTTGATGGAGAGATAATACTGGTTTCTAATTTTCTAATGATGGCCATGGAAATTCAACATCAAGAGGTAGATATAGACTATGATTATGTAGGTTATGTGGTTGATGTCATACATAATGCATTGGTGGAAATTCAAAGTGGTGCTCATGTTCCTACATTTAAACATTACTCCCATTTGATGTATTTGATTTTGTTTCATAACAAGGAGTCCATGGATAAATAAGTTAAGTTATATGAATCACAATATGGGGTTTAAATTCCAACGCAAATATGGTCTCAAGTATAGGATAGCTCATCTTCACATTCCTCTTTAGTTTGTTTCCAAAATTGGATTGTTACTCCAATAATGGGTATGCTAGGAGTTGTTAGGGAAAGGTTGTTCATTGATGTTAAGAGGTTACTAGGGCCTTTGAATTTTGTTCAAGACTAGCCAATCAGTCACAATTAGGGTTAATTTTTTATTCTTTGTCCAGTTTACTGTTATTGGGGTTTATGGATGCTCTCATCCTCCACATCTACTTCCTAAATTTGTCCCATTCAGAATTGCTTTGATAGAATTCATTTGGAAAATTAATTGGGTAGGTAAAGAATTTTTAGGACATAGGAAGGGTACATTCATCCCTAGATTGTGGGTAGCATATGATTTCTCTATAGGAAAGAAGGCCTTTGAGTAGATTAATGATTTTTTGAACCAATACAAATTGTCAAACACAATTTCAAGGTTTTGTGATCCAGAGATAGTCGTCTAAGTAGCTTTGAAAGAAATTATTCCTTGGGAAAATATTAGGGATCATGAGATTTTGGATGATGAGGACATTATGAGGAGTAAAATGGATAGAGTTGAGGTCAAAGAAAGAAAAAGGAAGTGGAAAGACATTATGAGAGTGGAAGTAGAATGGAAAGAATCAAACCCTACATTCTCTGGGTTTTTTCCTAATACTCCATATTTACAAAAGATTGAAACAATGTTGGAATACTATGAAACCTTCATGGCACAAGTGCCAACATTTGGCATTGAAGATGCATAGTCCCAAGAATCCTAGGACACACTGGCTTTGCATACCAAAAGATTATTAAAATCAAGGGAAGAAGATGAGGAGGTTGGAGAGGAGGCAACTTCTGCTAGGGAGCTGCCAAGTAAGAAGAAAAAGACAAAGAAAAAAACATTTGAAGTAAGGAGAAATATGGCCAAGGTTTTGATTACAGAACATGGAACATTTTTTTAGGAGGATTAAAACCTAGTTGTAGGCATTGCCACAAGATGAGGGACATGATGAGAGTGAAGTAGCTTTGGTTATAGGAATGGATGAGAGGTTGACAATGGCTGATGAATTCATGAAATATGATGAATTCATCAAGTCAAATGAGTACAAGAGTTTTCTGATAAATTTGAAACAAAGGGAATTAAGGCAAAATCTGGTAACAGAGGAAGGAGTAGAAGAGAAAAATGAATATGACCCTTAAAGTGAATTAATTCCTATTGAACATGAAAGACTCTTGGTACATAATAGTGGAGTGTTATTGATGCTTGATTAGGATTTGAAATCTATATTCATCATTGATCAAATCATATAATAGGAAAAAACCATGTTCAGGTCAGATTTTGAAATAGATGATGTGTTAAAAGGATCAGGATTTGATCCAAAATCAATGACTTTGGCTATTTGGTCCCTCGCTCTTTCCAAAAAAAATCCCTTGGTGTTAAATATAAGGAAGAAAAGAAAGATGACAGAATGATATGGAACTTACAAAACATAAGTGATACAGAAATCGCCCACTTAATGACCCAAGTTTAATTTATGAACTTGGCCAAAATAGAGGACATATCCAAAAGGTATGAGAAAACCTTCAATAAAATGATTTCTTTGGCTAAAAATTATGAAGATCTCATGATAAATAATAATGCACTGAGATAACAAGTGGAGGAACTAGAGAAAAATAAGGTAAATGAGCCCCCACAGGTAGCCATAGTAAACAAAGTAGATGCATCTACAGAGACTCAGGGTGAAATAGAAGAAGGTGAAGGCCAAGAAGGGAGATCTCAGGAGGATGAAATGACAGTGTTTTCCTTTAGTCCTTGCATTATTAAAACACCAAGTGGATATTTTGAAATAAAAGACTTCATTGATGCATGAAATGCACAATTCATTCCAAGATGCCTGTAGGGTTGCTTCTGAAGTGATGGTTTTTTCTTGAGCCTATGTTCAATACATTTTTAAGCAAGACCAGGGTAATGGATAAGTTAAATATAGCAATGTTGTATAGTGATGGTTTACCTCCCAACATTTTAGAAACTACCGTGATGGTAAAGGAGGTGAATAATTTCTATGCTTTCTTCAATGAGAAGGATGGATTGATTAGAACAAATTGCAGCTATTTGGAAAAGAGTGCAATGCACTGATTTCTTAGATTTATGGTATTAACAATTATTTGAAAGAACAGTCTATGTGGGAAGATGAATTTGATGAAATTTGGAAAACATTTGATGTAAATGAGAACTTGGATAATGATATTGATGTTGGTTACTTCAATGATTTGATTAATAAATTATTTAAGGTTGAAGTGGATATGACTAAGTTTGTTGTTGAGGACAAGATGATCATAGATGCCTGATGGAAAAAGGCCATCACTAAGTTAGAATAAGAAAAGGCTTTTGGTTGGCCCACTGAAAAGGAGGTGAAAATGTGGGAGGCTATGTTAAAAGGGTAGTAGATGTCTTGTTGCTGCAACAACTTCTGACTTGTTTTGTTGTTTTTTTTTTCATCCCCATATTGTTATGGATTTTGTCATCTCTTTTGTTGTTGTAAAGTTGTTGTAAGATATTATGACTCTCCCAAGTAGTTTGAATCTTGTTGCATCCTTATCTATAAAAGGATTCCAAGACAACTAGGATGAGGTAGTCATTTTTTTTAATCACAAAGGATTGTAAAACTTTGGTATTGGACCAATAAATTATATAGGTGTTTGGAGTTTATTTTTGAATGTAATAGCCATTTAATATTAAGATAAATATAAGTCCATCAGCAATTTCTGAAAATTCTATGAATGGTTATCTTTATTTTAGATTTTGAGTTTTTTTTAAATTGAATGGTTAAAGATTGTTCAATTTATCTATCAACAAGGAAGATTGTGAAATAATTTTAGGGTTTCTCTCAAGGAGATAATTAATTTCCTTATAGTAGTTTTGGTGGAATTCAAAATTCTTAACAAATCTAGTGATCTTATCATAAATGTATGTGAGGAGTGATTTGCAATGTATATTTATCCTTTGTTTAGATCTGTAGGTGTTTCTAAGTTTATATTATTGTCAAAGGGTTTTGAATGTTTAAAGTGACTCCATACCTAGGATAAGACACTGGTCTTTTATTCATTTGGAGTGGGTGGCTATCAATATTTAATTAAAAACTTTGGTACTCTATTTTTGTTTTGTTTTATCAAATAAGTATGTTATATAAGCAGGGGTTTTGTACTTTCCACTATTGATCTGCATGAATAATACTTTGATTGGATCATTCCAAGTAGAAAAAATGTAAACCCACCTGAGTCTGTGGAACTCAAAGTGAAGGTGGTATAGGAACCCTTTTACTATTATTATCTTTCTTGTTTGATCAGTGTGTGGGAAGATAATAGAGTTGGCTTGTCACAAGCGTTTATATGTCAGCAAGAAAAAGAACTAACAGAAAATGACGATTCTACTAGGGAATTCAAGGAAAGTGTGCATTTAAAGGTTTCCTTGAAACTCTTGTTTCATATATGTTCAATTTTTGAAATCCAGTTTTGAAATGACTGTTGTATAATTCTATCTCATTGGTTTATACTTTGTTAATTTTTAGAAAGTGAAGTCTCATATTTTTTCCCAACAAGGTTTGGGTGGTGACTCTGAGTTATTGGTTTTACTATTTTTGAGAGAAGTATTAATAGTTCAATTTCTGTGGGGATTTAATTTTGGGTAGGATGAGAAACACAAGGGCATACATGAAGGAATAACCTAAAGATATGCTAGAGGGTGAGCTCCCTAAATAATGCAGAGGTGACAACAAGAAGTGTGGACTTGGTCCTTCCTCTTCCTTGAGACACCCAACTTAACTTGTTCTTTCCTTGGATCCTAGATCCTTCTTTACACAATGCCTTCTACCTATTCAAGGTGGTATAACTACTTATTGAACCTTCCCAATTGAATACCATTCAATTCAAGATCTTGCTATTTTGAGCTTTAGGGACACTAGGCCTATTTCGAGCCACAAACTAGAAGTCTTCACCAGTGAATTCACCAACCAAAACTAGCTATTGGGACACCTTCCTTATATTATAAGGACCAAGAATCACCCTTTGGTTTTTTCCTTGAACTGCCATACAATACCTATCTAGGACTGTCCTGGAATTCCTTGTAGGTCTATCCAAGTGGTTTTTTGGACTTAAATTTTCCTCCCAATAAAATTTTGGGAAAATAAGGATATATCTAGATACCCTTTTGGAAGTTATGTCAGACCCAAAATCCCTATAATCCAACCCCACTCTAGCAACACCTAACACTCACCAAGTTTGCAGACCTAATTGGCCAAATTAGGCTTGGATATCAAAGCAAGTACTAGAAATTGGGTGCATGGGGTTGAAAAAGTGCCTCAAAAATCTTCAAATAACTCCCCACAACTCAAATCCACTCTTAGTTCACTCAACTAAACTATCTAATTAACATAACACTTCATTCTTCTTCGTTCTAGGCTGAATACATTGAGATATTTAGCCTAAGGCTTGATGCATGAGGGATTTAACCCTTGATCCATGTTATGAGATTTTAGAATCCTTAAATATACCATGCTAACTAGCACTTTCTAGGATCTTAGTGAATTCCACTGGACAGAATGCAAGTTAGGACTCCATTAGTGAAATGTGTTTCTAGCAAGCCTCTTTCTGGACTATTTTTAGAAAACTGAATTAAAAACATCTCAAACCAATATTAAATGACTTCAAAAAAATTGGAAAGTTATGCTAACATAGAGGGACTTAAAAAAATCAACTTATTTTTCATAGATCACACCATACATGGCCATACAACTCATAAATGCTTAGAAAAACTCTTCATCTTCCATTCCAAATGCATCAAAACTTCAATACAAAACTTCTAACCATATAGGTTCGAAGTAAGCACTTAAAATTTTTTTATATGTGAAATCAGATTGATCCAAAATGACCTATGACTATTGGGCTTCCATCTTGCAACTCTAGAGCAACTTTTGGAAGTTGCATGAGCAATATTTTGAAAACTTTTCAACATTTGGCAAAATCTTACATCTTTTTGCACTCGAGGAATTTTGGATTGAATCCAAACCTATCAAATTGACATAATATGACCAAAATGACATGGATCCAAAGACTTTAACACTAATGAATCCTAAAAACATAAAATCATTCTTAACGCAACTTAAGCCTAACTAGGTGATCCAAATGGACTAAGGCATCTCTAGACTCATAAGATTGCCTAAGAGATCCTTGACCACAAACATGGATACATAACCAAAATAGGATGATCCTCTAAGATCAATCCATTTATTATAAACTCAAATCTTGCAAAATGATAGTCAATTAAAGACAGTCATGGGTGCACTGCACCATACTCCCTAAGACAAAATTAACTCAAGTCCCTTGAGTTCGAAGATCTTTTAGATTGAAACCAATCTTCTTGATATCTTCAGGTGTCAACCAAGTAGCATCCTCCACTGAATGGTGTTTTTGTTTGACTAGATATTCATAGAAAGTGGACCTCCTGGTTTGTTTGGCTATCCTCTTGTCTAGTATACAGTCAATCTCTTATGTTGGTAGTTTAGGTAGATCTTGTAGCTCCTTGTCCTGTGGTAGATCTTGAGTATCTGCAATGGAGACATTAGTAACCTGACCTTTGTATGGATATAGGTTAGCTACATTGAAAATGGGGGATAAACCAATGGTTGCAGGTAATTCAATTCTATATGCATTATTTCCACATTTCTTCAAGATTCTGAAGGGGCCAATCTTTTTCATCATCAAATTGGTGTACTTTTCCTTGGGTAGTCTTTCCTTCTTTAGGTGAACCATAACCATGTCTCCAACCTTGAATTGGACATCTCTCTTCTTGACATCTACTCCTTGTTTATACTTCTCAGAGGTTTGTTGTAGTCTATCTTTCACTGGTTGATGAATGTTCTTCATTACCTCTGCAAAATCCTTAGCTTGGGCACTCCTTTGGCCAAAATTCTGGATGTTTCTTAGTTCCAAGACACCCCTAGGGTGGGATCCATAGAAAATTTGGAAAGGACTGAGTCCTAAAATTTTGTTGACAGAATCATTATAGGAGAACTCTTCTTGTGGAAGGATTGAGTCCCAAGCCACTCCATACTCCTTTTTCAGACATCTTAGCAAGTTTCCCAAAGATCTGTTGATGAATTCAGTCTATCCATCTGATTGAGGGTGGTAGGTAGATGACATAGCTAGATTTGTTCCAACTCTCTTCCACAAGGTACGCCAAAAATGTCCCAAAAACTTGGGGTCTCTGTTTGAAACAATGGTGAGTGGTAAACCATGGACTCTTATAATCACCTTGAAGAATAGCCCTGCAATACTTGAGGCATCATGTGTAGTCCTACAAGGTAGGAAGTGTGCCATCTTGGAGAACCTATCTACAACCACATAAACATTGTCATAGTCTGGCTTTGGCCTTGGAAGAACCAAAACAAAATCTATGTTGATGGAGTCCCAAGGTTTTTTAGGAATGGGTAATGGTGTATACAAGCCTGCATTTGAGCTGGTTCCTTTGGCTTTTTGAAAAATTAGACAACACTCCACAAATTTCCTTATCTCAGTCTACAACTTGGGCCGGAAGTAGAATCTTCTTACTAGCTCAAGTGTCTTTTCAAGACCAAAGTGACCTGATAGACATCCACAATGCTTCTCTTTTATGATGTTCTCCCTCATGGAAAAATTAGGGATGCACAATTGACTCCTTTTAAACAACAATCCTTCTTGAAACATATATTCTACAAACTCAGTGTGATATCTATCTCCTAGTTTGAAAAAAACTTTATAAATTTATTTGAAGTCTTTATCATTGGGATACATGTCCTTGAGGATAGAGATGCCTACACTCTCCAAGGTCACTTCTTGTATAGCCAAATTCCTTTTTCTCAATGCATCAACTACCTTATTTTCTACCCCCTTCTTGTGTTTTATGGTGAAAGTGAATTCTTGCAAGTACTCCATCCACTTGAGGTGTCTATGGTTCAGCTTCTCCTGCCTGTTAAGAAAACTCAATTCATGATTGTTAGTATATATAATAAATTCCTTTGGCAATAAGTAATGCCTCCACTTTCTCAATGATTGGACCATAGCATAAATCTCCAAATCATATGTAGAGTACTTTTTCTTAGCTTCATTAAGCTTTTCACTAAAGAATGCCACAGGTCTCCCTTCTTGACTGAGAACACCCCCAATAGCTCTCTTACTAGCATCACATTCAATGGTGAACACCTTATGGAAATTAGGTCGTGTTAAGATAGGTTGTTGAGAGACCCTTGTTTTCATATATTCAAAGGAATTGTCTGCAACATCAGTCCATACAAAATTTCATTTCCTTCCCCCTTTAATAGTATCTATCATTGGTGCACTCACCCCACCGAAATTCTTCACAAATTTCCTATAGAAGCTAGCTAGACCATGGAAACTTTTGACCTCACTGAAATATTTTGGAGTGGGCCAATTCAGTATGGCTTCAACCTTGGAAGGATCCATTTTAAAATTACCCTTGGAGATGACAAAGCCAAGAAAAATTAGTTCTTCTTGCATAAACACACATTTTTCCAAATTTATGCTCAACTTTTCTTCACATAGTCTCTTCATTACCATATCCAGATGTATCAAATGCTCATCTTTATCTTTGCTAAAGATCAATATGTCATCTAAGTAAACAACAAAAAAGTGATTTATGAAAGGCTTAAGGACCTCATTAATCAATCTCATAAAATTAATAGGAGCATTAGAGATACCAAAGGGCATCACTACCAATTCAAACAACCCCTCATTATTTTTGAAAGTTGTCTTCCACTCATCCCCTTCTCTGATCCTAATTTGATGATACCCACTCTTTAGATAAATTTTTGAGTAATATTTTGCTCCTCCTAGAAAGTCCATGAGATATTCTATCCTTGGCATAGGAAAAATATATATGATGGTTATCCTATTGATGGCTCTATAGTAAATACATAGCGTCCATGTACCCTCCTTCTTAGGTGCTAGGACTGCAGGGACTGCACAAGGGCTTATGCTCTTCCTAATGAAGCCTTTCTCCATCAATTCTTGAATTTGTCTTGTAACTTCTTCATTTTGGTCAAGGGTCAAATTTTAAGCAGCCTTATTTGACAAGGTAGATCTAGGTATGAGGTCTATGGAGTGGCTAATATCTCTATGTGGTGGCAAAACATTACTACTTTTGTTTGCAACTATTCCTTTGTATTTGTTCAACAAATCTTGTACTTCTTTGGGGCCAAAACTTCTCTAAGGTTCTTGACTCTTTGGTATCATTTTAGACTCTATTTTAGGCTTTACTATGATGGTAAAAAAAGGTGTGTTTCTTTCCTTAAGGACTTTCAAAAATTCATTCTTTCCCACTAAGGTAACATTGTTTGTTAAAGCTCTGTCTTTCTCAGAATTAGGGAGGGGTGTCATAGTGTAACTAGTCCCATTCTTAGATAAGGTGTACATGTTTTTCTTACCCCCATGTTGGGAATAAAAATAATATGGCCAAGGTCTTCCTAGGAGAAGGTGGCAAGCATCCATATTCACAAATTCACACAATACTTTATCTTTGTATTCTCCTACTTGAAATTCTACCCAACATTGTTCATCTACCAAAGTTTGTTGATATTTATTAAGCCAAGATACTTTATAAGGGTGGGTGTGGTATTTTATTCAAACCAATATTATCTATCATTGCATTAGAAACTAAATTCTCTGTAGAACCAGAGTTAACAATAACTTTGCAAATCTTACCAAGTACCTTGTAGTGAGTTCTGAATAGACTCTTCCTTTGTGGGGGCTCCTTCAAGTTGGAACCTTCAAGAGTGTTCTATTGAACATTATGCACTCTCCTTGCTCAAGGTTTGTAGGTATGAATGTAGTGGTGTGATAAGAACTCATGCTTTGATATTCCTCATCTTGGGTGAGTTGGACTCTCCTATCTCCTCCTGATGTACTAGCCTTGTTTGGGCATCTAAAAGATTGGTGACAAATATGATTGTAGGAGAAACAATTTCCAGTGAACATAGAGGTACTTCTACCTCCTAACCTTTGTCTACTATTGCCTCTACCCCTTCTAAAATCACCTCTGTGATTCTTCTCTCTATCATACTCTTGCTGATTGGGTTCTCCATGTGGTCTTGGAGATGATCCTCTTCCTTGAAACCTTCCTCTACCTCTGAAACCATTTCCCCTTCCTCTACTATTCTATTATCCTCTCCTCTTTTGTTTCTCTTAAATCTTCATAGCCATCTAATAGCACTGGTGTACAGATTGGGGAAAAAACAAACTTAGTTCATCCTAAATACTGTACTTAATCCCATTCATGTATCTAGCAAGTTTTTTTTTTCACTCTCAGGGGTCTTAGTCTTCATTGAGATCTTGTGGAATTCATCAGTGTAGGATCCCACATCAAGATCCTTCTGCTTCAGATTTTGTAACTTCTTATGTAGAGTTACCTAATAGTCTTCAGGAACAAATTGTTTCTTGATTTTTCTCAACATCTTCTTCCATGTGGTTATAGGGTCTTTTTATTTCTCTACCCTCTCCCTTTGTAGAAATTTCCACCAACTTAGTGCAGGTCCTTTCATTTTGGACTTGGTAATCTTTGTTCTCTGTGAGATAGGGATATCCCCACATTCAAAATAATTTTCTAGGGCCTCTACCCAATCCATGCATTCCTCAAGGTCCATCTTTCCCATAAACATTGGTAGGTATGGTTTGTTATCTCTCCTACCCACTCTCTCTAAAGCTTCTAAGATCCTTTTCTCTTCTAGCACCCTTGTCCTCTCTATTTCATTCTCCTCTTCTTCTTCTTCTTGGTGTGACTCTGAATCATCACTAGTAGTTCTACTTATCTGAGAACTCTTCAATTTCTCTATTTCTACTTCCATCTTCTTGTTCTTAGGTACCTACTCCCTCAAAATCTTTGCTAGCTCCATGTTGGTGACCCTCAAAGGGATCTCTCCATTAGTATCATCAAATTTCTCTGCCATTCTTTTTCCCAAGAGATTTTCGAGGCTCTGATACCACCTAATGTAGAGGTGACAACAAGAAGTGTGGACTTGTTCCTTTCTCTTCCTTGAGACACCCAACTTAACTTGTGATTTCCTTGGATCCTAGATCCTTCTTTACACAATGTATTCTACCTACTCAAGGTGGTATAACTACTTACTGACCCTTCCCAATTGAATACCATTCAATTCAAGATCTTGTAATTTTGATCTTTAGGGACACTAGCCCTATTCTGAGCCACAAAATAGAAGTATTCACCATGGAATTCACCAACCCAAAATAGCTATTTGAAAACCTTCCTTATGTCATAAGGACCAAGAATCACCCTTTGTTTTGGTCCTCCAAGTGCGATACAATACCTATCTAGGTCTATCTTGGAATTCCTTATAGGTCTATCCAAGTGGTTTTTTGGACTTAAATTTTCCTCCCGATCACATTTTGGGAAACTAACGATATATATAGATACCCTTTTGGAAGTTATGTCAGACGCCAGATCCCTAGACTCCAACTCCACAACACTCTGGCAACACCTAACACTAACCAAGTTCACAGACCTAATTGGCCAAATTAGGCTTGGATGTCAAAGAAAGTACTAGAAATTGGATGCATGGGGTTGAAAAAGTGCTTCATACCTCTTTAAATAACTCCCAACAACTCAAATCCACTCTTAGTTGACTCCAATAAACTATCTAATTAACATAACACTTCATTATTCTTCATTCTAGGCTGAATACATTTAGATATTCAGCCTAGGGCTTGATGCATGAGGGATTTACCTTTCAAGCCATCATATAAGATTTTAGAATCCTTAAATATACCATCCTAACTTGAATTTTATAGGATCTTAGTGAATTACACTAGGCAAAATGCAAGTTAGGACTCCATTAGTGAAATGTGTTTCTAGAAAGCCTCTTTCTGGACTATTTTTGGAAAACTGAATCAAAAACACCTCAAACCAAAAGTAAATGACTTCAAACCAATTGGAAAGTTATGCTAACATAGAGGGAATTCAAAAAATCAAATTATTTTTCATAGATAACACCAGACACAGCCGTAAAACTTAGAAATGCTGAGAAAAACTCTTCATCTTCCATTCCAAATGCATCAAAAATTCAATACAAAACTTCTAACCATCTAGGTTCGAAGTAAGAACTTAAAAAAAATTAATATGTGAAGTTAGATTGATCCAAAATTCCCTATGACTATTGGGCTTCCATCTTGCAACTCTCGAGCAACTTTTGGAAGTTGCATGAGCAACATTTTGACAACTTTTCAACATTTGGTAAAATCTTGTCTTTTTTCACTCGAGGAATTTTGGATTGAATCCAAACCTACCAAATTGACATAATATGACCAAAATGACATGGATCCAAAGAATTTAACACTAAGGACTCCTAAAAACATAAAATCTTTCTTAAAGCAACTTAAGCCTAACTAGGTGATCCAAATGGACTAAGGCATCTCTAGACTCATAGGATTGCCTAAGAGATCCTTGACCACACACATGGATCCATAACTAAAATAGGATGATCCTCTAAGATCAATCCATTTATTACAAACTCAAATATTACAAAATGATAGTCAATCAGTGATAGTCATGGGTGCACTACACCACTAAAGCTCCCAGAAGGAATTGGTCCAAGAAGGGAGAACCTAATAATACTTCATCTTGGAGACCTAGGTCTGCAGGTCCAAGACAACCCTTAAGTACTGTCCTAAAGAAAATTACTACTTCTTCCTTGAGTTCTAAATCTAGTAGTATGGGTTATTTTGATAATTTGTTTGATACCCCTATATAAGAGAGTACACCACAAAAGAAAGGGGTAACCAAAGTCCAATACAAGGGGGGAAATTAAAAAAAGGATAGAAGTGGGGATTCTTGACTTGCTAGGTTCCCAAACATGGGGAATTCTTCTTTGAGGCTAATGGATACCCCCTGTGTGTGAATTGAAGACCAAAGGGAACCTTGTTTGATAAATTTAGATGATCCCTTGAGTTCTGAGGTATCTTTTCCTGACCTAGAAGAAGTTTTTGGGGATATTGATATTTTAAAAATGGAATTGAAGGAACAAATGCTTCTCAAGAAAAGAAATGAGAAGGAAATAGAGGAAGAGATTATAAATGCCATTACTGAGAGAGAAAGTTTGAAGAAAAGGATTTCTCAATTAAAAATGGAAAATTGGGGTTTGAGAGAGGGATTTAAGGGTTTGGATAAGGAAATTTTTGGTGATGTGAGCATCATGAGGAAAGAATGCCAAGAGATGGAAGATCTATTGAAGAAAAATGATCTCAAAGATGAGGGCCATGTATTGTAGAAGATTCTTACTTATGAAATTCAAAATCCTCCTAAGGTTAAAGTTTCTATATAAGACCAACCATCAACCAATGCAAGCCAGATTGTTGTTGATAAGGGAAAATATAAAATTACAGGCATAAGAATTTTTGAACCTAAAGATGAAGAAGGGATATGTCAGAATATTTTCTCACTTAATGTAGAATTAGAGAGAGAAAGGAAAGCCAAGGAGGATATGTCTAAGTAGTTGGAAAGAGAACAATTGGAAGCTGCTACTGAAGAAATGAAAATGAATATTTCTTTCTTAAATTCTTTCACTCACACTAATTTGGAAAATAATACTACTACAACTACTCAAGACATGCATGGATCTAATATTAAGGTTCATGCCACTAATGTTAATGCAAATGTCTAGGTATTGGGTACAACCCAAGGCCTTGCAACATGTTCAAGGGGAAGTGGAATAGGTGGTACTGCTGGTCATCAAAATCTAGGTGCTGGTAGTAGTTGTTAGAGCCTTGGAACTGGTTTTCAAAGGAGACCTATTCATTTGGAGAGGTATAGACAATTGTTTTTTGATGGTATTCTAGGCCAGCCAAATGTTATCCCAATTAACATTAGGCACAATATTCCCAAATTTAGTGGGAATAATGCAATAACATGTGAGGAGAGTTTGAAGTATTCACTGAAAAAATGAATGATTATGAAATTTAACATGAAGATGTTATTATGAAATTGTTTTCCATCTCTAAATGAGGATTCTAGAGATTGGTACTGAGGATTACTTGATAATGGCAATTTTTCATGGGACGAGTTTGTTAAGTGTTTCAAGGAACAATATGGTGACCAAATAAATTTTGGTTTCATGTTGAATGAGTTCAAAAATATGAAGAAATTTCTAAATGAGGGCATAGCTAAGTTCAACATCAGATTTCAAAAGGCTATGTATAAATTGTTCCAAGTATTGAGGCTAGATGAAAATGTGTTCCTCACCACATTTTTAAATGCTCTGGATCGAAAGATGGCTTATTTGTTGAGGAACAAGAACCCTCATACAATGAGGGATTCTTATAAGTTGGAAATAAACATAGAGGGTAATAGAGGAGCTTTTGGTAAGCTTGGAAAGAGGGATGGTGGTAGGCTTTGGAAAGAATCAAAGGGAAAGTCCACTAAGACTCCTAAAGAAGAGGATAAGATGGAAAATCTAGTAAATTCTATGAAAGACCTTGCTTCCAAGGTAGACAAAAATGAAAAAGGTTTTCAAAATAACAGACAACAATATCAACCGTAGGATAGGGGTTATAGGCTACAAGACATGCCTTAAAAAATTATTTGGAAGGATGGTAAGCCCGTACTAGGGTACTAAACTAATGAAAATAGTAGATAAATTTCAAATCCATTGAAGAAAAATAATACACACAATGTGGAACATACTCCCTAGTGTGTGGCTTACAATATGCCACACTCCCATTTCCAATGCATGGTGGCTTAATCTTTGGCAAAGTCAAATGGAAATGGTGAAGAGTGAGAATTCCATGGTGATGAGAAGCCCTTAGTGAAAATGTGTGCATTTTATATTGAAAAAGTGACTACGATGATTCTGAGCATGATTCAATAGAAGATATGCATTTCACAATAAATGTTGCAAATACCAAATTGGAGCATGTTTAGCTTCAAAGAACTAGTGATGAGGAGGTAAGATCTCTCACTATTGTTGTGGTGGCTCAAGAAAGAAGCTCATACAATATTTGAAATAGACATGTTGATCAAGAAAAAAGTAGGCCTGGTTCACTTTTTATCAAATAATGTTTTCACTAAGGCATATACTTAGAACATAGATAAGAATGGTGGTAAGGAAAAAAATGGAAAATAAATGAGTGTATAAGGTAACTCCTACTAGTAGAAGAAAAATCACCCCTACTAGTAAGCATAAGCCATATAAACCTAGAGAAAACAAAGCTAAAGTTTCTTTTGAGGCTATTACAATTTTTCCAATCTCACTGCTTTCAACTCTACCTAATGTAGGTGATTGCATTGCATCAAATACTGAATCAAAATGAAAGTAGGAAGAACAAAATGGGCCCCAGATATGTGTTGGGAATATAAGTACTGAAGATCCTTCTCATGTTGATCTGTTCTATATAACCTTGTTTGTGAACAATAAGTTGTTAAAAAAATGTATGATAGACTTTGGGGTTTCTACCAATGTCATGCCTTATGATGTGATGAAGGAGTTGGCTCTGAAAGTTGAGACTTATTTTGGAATATTTTATACCATGGACAACAGGGAGGTTCCTGTGATTAGAACCCTAAAAGGGGTTGAAGTAAAGATTTCTGCATTCCCTGAGGCAACTTTTAAAGTGGATATTGTTGTGGTTGATACTCAACCTGATTGTGGAATGTTGTTATCAAGGTGATGGGTTGCAACTGTTGGAGGTAATGTATAGTTAGATCTATCTTTTGCTACCATTTCTATAAATAGAAGTGAGGTAAAGATATATCGAGAGCCACGTGCTCTAGTGATTATTGAGAGAGTTGACCTAAAGATGCTGAATTGTTTCCTGGACGTGGATATCGAGAATTTTAGAATTGAAAATGTTCAACCACAATTGAAAAATACTGACCCCCTAGTGGAAGAATTGGAATTGAAACAACATGGATTATGCCAAATGTACTTTGATGGAGCTTTCTCGAAAGAAGGACCAGGAGCTGGTGTCCTATTTATATCTCCATTAGGTATTACTTTCAAGTATTCACTTTTGCTAGCTTTCTATGTACAAAAATATAGTTGAATACGAAGCATTGTTGTTGAGATTAGGAATTGCAATTAAACATGGTATTGTGTTATTAAGGGTATTTGGGGATTTAGAGTTAGCGATATCTCAATTTAGATCCAAGTATGCTGTCAAGAATGATAGATTTAAATAGTATAAGTATGCTGTTTGGGAAAAAATTGACCTTTTTTACACATTTTCCATTGAATGGATAAAGAGATCCAAAATCAGTAGGGCAGATTATTTTGTCTAGTGTTGCTACGAAAAATGATGATTTTACATTGATAGGAGTTTCTATTATAAAAAAAAATAAAAGGCCTATTATCCCTGACAATGTATATAATTGGCAAGTTTTTGAAAATGATAATGACATCCTCACATTCATCCAATGTTTAGAAAACTATGAAGGCCAGAACATTGATTGTAATAATTTGGTGAAATTTGTTGATGGAAGAGAAACCATATTTGGGAATGAAATTGTACAATTGTAGACAAATGAAATCCCTAAGGGTTTGGTTGAATTGGAAGGGATGTTTAGTGATAATGATATTCATCTATGTCAGAGATCTTCAACCAAGATGGAGGAGTTGGTAGAGATAAATATAGGGTCAGAATCTATCCCTAGGTTTGTGTATATTGGGAGGTTAGCACCTCATGTGAGAAATAATCTGATTAACTTTTTGAAAATATACAAGAATGTTTTTGCATGGCCTTATGAAGATCTTAAGACTTAAAAGGAGGATCTTTTTCAACATGAAATTCCTTTGAAAACTGATATCAAACCTTTTAGGCAAAAACAAAGGCCAATTAATCCATTGGTGGCACCGAAAATGCATCAAGACTTAATGAAACTCAAAGATGCTAGGATAATAAAACCTATAAGACATTCTTCTTAGGTATCCAATTTGGTTCCATTCAGAAAAAAGAATGGTGATATCAGACTATGTGTTGAATTTAGAAACTTGAATATACCTTCTTTGAAGGATAATTATTCCTTGCCAAATATGGAGGTCATATTATAGAGGGTTACAGACTGTGATCTTTTGTCCATGATGGATGGTTTTTCTAGCTACAATCAGGTATTGGTTTGAGAATATGAGCATTTCAAAACAAATTTTACCACTCCATGGGGGACATATGTTTATGTGAGAATGTCTTTTGGATTGATGAATATAGGATCCACTTTTCAAAGAGAAATGGATTTGGATTCCAAAGAATTTGTAAACATAATCATGGTAATATATCAAGATGACTTGGCTACATAATTGAAAAGGGCCAAGGACCATTGTAAACATTTAGAGAATATTTTTAGTAAGGATTTGGAGTATGGAATCTCGTTAAATCCAAAGAAGTATGATTTTTCTGTGATAGAAGGTAAGTTATTGGGACACATAGTATCAACAGAGGGGGTTAGAATTGAACTTGAAAGAATAGAAGCTATTAACAAGGTTTTAAATCCAGAGAATATTAAGGGTGTACAATATTTTTGGGTAAGATAAAATTTGTGAGAAGACTCATTCCAAACTTTGTAGAGATTGTGAAACCCATAGTAAAAATTTCTTAAAATGAATGCCAAGTTTGATTGGGATAGAGAGGCTCAGCTGTCTTTTGACAAAATGAAAGTGGTCATTCAGGAACCGCTAGTGATACAATACCCTGATTATGAAAAGTCTTTCTCTTTGTTCTCTTTTTCTTTATTTCATACTATTGCTGCAGTATTGTTGCAAACCTTGGATAAAGAGGGATTTGAGCACCCCATTGTGTTTTTTAGTAAGTCTCTGGAGGTGGCTGAATTAAATTATGAAATAATGGAGAAGCAAGTATATGCCTTGGTCAAAGAAGTCAAGGCTTTCAGACCTTATTTGATCTATGCAAAAATAATTTCTTATGCTCCACATGCAACAGTAAAGAAAATCTTGTTTCAGTATGAAGTTACTAGAAAAAGGTGTCAATGGATCAACAAAATTCAATTCAATTTGGAGATCCAGATCACAAAGTTGGTTAGGGGTTTGGGTTTAGCTAAGATTATGGTAGATACAAACAGGGAGCTAGCCCAGATTAACAATGTTTAGACTGTAGGTATGACTCCTAATAGTATTGAATTATAGTTATGGTATCTTGATGTTGTATATTTTTTGAAAAATGCCAAATGTCTGAGCATATGACAAATACTTAGAAAACAACTCTCAGGCTCCAGGCTTAGAGGTATGTTCTTGTTCAGGGTGATTTATTTTGGAGAAACAGAGATGGGGTTTTACTATTTTTTTTAGATAAATCACAGTCTAAGAGAGTTTTAAATGAAATGTATAAGGGTATTTATGGAGGATATTACTTTGCAAAAACTACAACACATAAAATAATTAGAGCTAGATTTTATTGGCCTTCTCTTTTTTGAGATACTCAAAAGATTGTTCAGAAATGTGAATCTTGCCAAAGGTTTTCTTCTAAAATGAAATATTAAGGAGCATTGTTGTTAAATCCTATGATAGTAGAAGCACCTTTTGCCAAGTGGGGCATTGATTTTATTGGTGAATTTGCAGAAAAGTCAAGTGGAGGTCATAGTTGGATTCCGGTAGCCACTTATTATTTCAGAAAATGGATTGAGGCAATCTCATCCAAGAAAGCAATCAGTAAAGTGGTTATCCTGTTAGATAATATTTTGACTAGGTTTGGTGTGCCTAATAGGTTAATAATTGATAATTCTATGTGCTTCAGGTCTGAGGAGTTCAATGATTTTTGTGAAAGTCATGGTATTTTTATATCATACTCCTCACCTTATCATCCACAAGAAAATGGATAGGTTGAGTCCAACAATAAGAGTATAATGAAAATTATCAAAAGGATTCTAGAGAAGAACAAAAGGTCATGGAACTCAAAGTTGAAGTTGGATTCATGGGATGATAGGGTGACAGTTAAAAATTCAATAAGGGTTTTCCCTTTTGAGATGGTTTATGGAGCACAAGCAAGATTTCCATTGAATAACTTGTTACATGTTTACACATTTTTCCAGGAGGAAGAGATTGTAATGTCAGAACCTATGATGGATAGGATGATACAATTTGTTGAGTTAGAAGAAATTAGGAGTGAAGAACCTAATAAAAATTTGAAAGTCTTGTAGCAATCAAAATATTTATTTGACAAAAGAGAAATTGAGAGAAAATTTCAAATCAATGATATGGTGCTTCAGTGGAATGCAAGAAAATAAGAGAAGGGAAAACATGGAAAATTTGATTCATTATGGTTGGGCCCTTTTGTGGTTCAAGATTTCCATGGAAAGGACTCATATTATTTGGAAAACTCTAATTATGAGATGCAATAATTTTGAGTGCATGAACAATTCTTGAAACATTATTTCTGATAAATTTTCTTCCATGCACAGTAGTTTTGTTTTTTGTTTTAGGTTTTGATTTTGTATTTGTTTCTATTTTAGATTGTGTACACTTTCAATTTTAGTTTTGGTCTACATCCCAGAGTGGTTGGATTCTAATATTAATCTTTCAATTAACTTTCACCGGTCGGAGCCACTATTAGCACTATATTTTTTTAATTTCTCCCCATGAATGCTTAGAAGTGGTTTTTCCTGCATCATTGTTGGTAAAGTCTTTTAAATTTTTGGAAAAAAATGCTAGGGCATTCGGGATTTTAATTCTTAGTCAAGCTTGGCCTTTATGTTTTGTCACACAATCATTATTTTTTAGTCATGTTATCATTTAGCAGTGAGAGTGAGTGAGAAAAGAGGTTTTTAGCTACATCTCATAGTCGCCAGTGTTGTTGCGGTTAGTTCTTTAACAACGTGAGTGAGAAAGCAAAGGGAAGGTTATGTTGTAATTTAGTCGTGCATGGTTGGAAATTAAGTTCATTTGGCCAATGAGTATGTGATGTGGTTTAGTCCATAGTTTAGATGATGTTTCCATTCACTCTTTGTGTAAGTTAGCCCATATCATTTTAGTGTGCAAGTATGCGGTGGTTAGGTTTGAGGTTAGTCTTGTGGTTGTCGCATACTTATGGAGGTCAAGGTCAAGTTAAATTTTATGTGTGAGCTCATGACTAGGATGGATCATAGATGAGATCAATGATTTTCATTCACTCATGGAGAATAAAGGAATGCTACCGAGGGAGCTACGAGTGCGCGACTAGAGGTTTGGATGACATGGATGGTTGTCGCTTACTCGCCAAATGATCAGAGTTTTAAGTAAAGGTGTTGTTAGTGCACGACTAAAGGGAAATGAAGGGAATTTCCATTGAATTGTGAGGCAATCAAAGGGTTCATGGATCATACTACGAGTGTGCGATGGGTTTCTACATGTCCAAGTTCTATGAAATTTGAAAAGGGCTTAGAGAGAGGAAATCATACTCGGCTCCAACAACTGCACTCAAAAATTGAATTAATGGCAATTTAGTTGCAGTCACCAATGGTAGTGTTTGGAAAGTGTGAGAAAGGTATGGTGAACTTGACAATGGCTTGATGTGATTAGTTATAAATTTGCATGATTGCGCTTAGAATGTGCATAGTTGTTTTGTGATTCTAAGAGATTCTGAGTATTTTTTAGCAGAGACTTGTGTTTTGAGTTTAATTTGCAGACTATTTCTTAGTGTGGTGAGGGTTCAATTCTGTGAGAGTCAAGATGAGTCAATCAAATTCAAGTGGGGCATCAAAGGCTTATGGTAAAAACAGAATTGTGGCAAAGAAGTATGTTGATGAATTTGCAGATTTGGTACAAGGAACTTCTAGTTCCAATAGTGAAAATTGGATGGAGTGGAAGGAAAGGTGGTGAAAATGAAAAAATGTTGTTACTTTGAATTACTCGGGTAATACTATGTTTCATTATTTCTGGAATAATAGAGTTAGATTAGTTCCTATGAGAAATGCATGGAATTTGAACATGGTTAAGCTTATTGTCTCTAATGTGTATGTTGATGTGGATCTAATAAAAGAGTTGGCAAAGAGCTATTGTCCCGTGTCTAGGATAATTTGGAGAAAAAATAAGAAAGCCCAAGTAACCATAGACAAAAGAAGTGCTGGGGAGGTTTTTAAGATTTTTGGTGCAATATGCACATAAATTAATTTGGAAAAGATGACTAATGATAATGAGAGTCGTGATAGGTTGATAAAATGGCATAAAATGCCAAGATACATGCCTAGGGTGGATAGAAAGTTGGTTGTAGTTCCTGACAATATACAACCATCATTTGACCTCTCCTTTTTCCATAATTACATGAGGTGCACGGTTTAAGAATTGAGAAAGGTTTTGGGGTTTTATGGAGACTCAACAGTGGCCACTAATTTATTAATGATGGCAATGGAAATTCAGCATCTAGAGGTAAATACAAACTCTAATTATGTAGGTTATGTGGTGGATGCCATATATAATGCATTGGTAGAAATTCAGAGTGGCGCTCCTGTTCCTACATTTAAACATTATTCCCATTTGATGTATTTTTTTTTTTTTTTATAACAAGGAGCCCATGGATAAAGAATTAGAGTTATATGAATCAGAATATGGGGTTGAAATGCCAGTGCAAAGATGGACTCAGGTATGAGATAATTCATGCTTGCATTCCTCTTTTATTATTTCCAAAATTGGATTGTTACTCCAATAATGGGTATGCTGGGAGTTTTTAGGGAAATGTTGTCCATTGATGTTAGGAGGTTATTAAGGCCTTGGAATTTTGTTCAAGGCTGGCCAATCAGTCACAATTAGGGTGAATTTTTCTTCTTTGACCAGTTTACTCTCATTAGGGTTTATGGATTCTCTCAGCCCCACATCTACTTCCTAAATTTGTCCCATTCAGAATTGCTTTGATAGAATTCATTTGGAAAATCCTTGGGTAGATAAGGAATTTTTAGAAGGAAATAGGAAGGGTAAATTCATCCCTAGATTGTGGGTGGCATATGATTTCTCTATAGGAAGGAAGGCCTTTGATCAGATTAATGGTTTCTTGAAGCAGTATATATTTCCAAACACAATCTCAAAGTTTTGTGATCCAGAGAAATTCATCTAGGTAGCTTTGAAAAACATGAATCCTTAGGAAAATATCAGGGATCATGAGACTTTGGATGATGATGATATTGTGAGGAATAAAATGGATAGAGTGGAGGTCCAAGAAAGAAGAAGGAAGTGGAAAGACCTTATGAAAGTGGAATCAGAATGGAAAGAATGAGACCCTACATTCTATAGATTTTTTACTGATACTCCATATTTCCAAAGGATTGAAAAAATGTTGGAATCATATGAAACCATAATGGCATAAGTGCCAACATTTGACATTGACGGTGCATAGCCCCAGGAATCCTAGGACACACTGGCTTTGCATACCAAAAGATTTTTGAAATAAGGGGAAGAAGATGAGGAGGTTGGAGAGGAGGAAACTTCTGCTAGGGAGACACTGATTAAGAAGAAAAAGATAGAAGATAAAGCATTTGAAGTAAGGAGAAATAGTGCCAAGGATGTTGTTATAGAACATAGAACATTTTTTAGGAAGATTAGAACCCTTTTGCATGCATTGCCACAAGATGAGGGACAAGATGAGAGTGAATTAGCTCTTGTTACATGAATTTATTAAAGGTTGATGATGGCTGATGAATTCATCAATTCAAACGAGTTTAAGAGTTTTATGATAAAGTTGAAACAGGTGGAATTGAGGCAAAATCTAATAACAGAGGAAGAAGGAGATTGTGAAGACACTTTAGGAATATGATCCTGAAAGTGAATTAATTACTATTGAATACGAAAGAGTCTTGGTACATAATAGTGCAGTGTTATTGATGCATGATTGGGATTGTCAATCTACGTTCATCATTGATCAAATCATAAAAAGGAAAACACCATGTTCAGGTCAGAATTTGAAATAAATAATGTGTTAAAAGGACTAGGCTTTGATCCAAAATCAAAGACTTTGGTTATTTGGTCCCTGGTTCCTTCCATGCAAAAGCCCTTGGTGTTAAATATAAGGGAAGAAAAGAAAGGTGACATAATGATATGGAACTTTAAGAACACAAGTGATACATAAATTGCCCACTTAATGACCCAAGTTTCATTTATGAACTTGGCCAAAACAGAGGACCTTTCCAAAAGGTATGAGAAAACGTTCAATAAAATGATTGATTTTGATAAAAATTATGAAGGGTCCATGATAAAGAATAATGCACTGGAAGAACAAGTGGAGGAACTAGAGAAAAATAAGGTAAATGATCCCCCACAGGTAGCCATAGTAAACAAAGTAGATGCATCTACAGAGACTCAGGGTGATACAGAAGAAGGTGAAAGCCAAGGAGAAATATCTCAGGGAGGAAAAAATGAGAGTGTTGTTCCTATAGTCCCTGCATTCTTAAAACACCGACTGGATATTTTGAAATAAAAAACTTCATTGGTGCATGAAATGCACAATTCACTCCAAGGTGCCTGCAGGGTTGCTTCTGAAGTGATGGTTTTTCTTCAGAGTATGTTCAATACATCATCAGGAAGGACCAGGGTAATGGATAATTTAAATAATGCAATTTTGTACAATGATGATTTCCCCCTAAATTTTATAAACTATAGTGATGGTAAGGGAGGTGAATACTTCTTATGATTTCTTCAATGGGAAGGATGGATTGATTAGGAACAAATTGGAGTTATTTGGAAAAGAGTTCAATGCATTGATTCCTTAGATTTATGGAATTAACAATGATTTGAAAGCACAGTCTATGTGGGAAGAGGAATTTGATTCAATTTGGAAAACATATGACGTAAATGAGCACTCGGATAAGGATATTGATGTTGGTTACTTCAATGATTTGATGGACAGATTGTTTAAGGTTGAAGTGGATATGACTAAGTTTGTTGCCGAGGCCAAGATGATCATAGATGCCAGATGGACACAGGCCATCTCCAATTTAGAACCAAAAAAGGCTTTCACTTTTCCCACTGACAACGAGGTGAATAGGTGGGAGGCTATGTTATAAGGGTAGCAGATTTCCTATTTCTACAACAACTTCTGAATTGTTTTGTTATTTTTTATTTCATCCTTGTATTGTTATGTATTTTTTTATCTCTTTTTTTGTTGTAAATTTGTTGCAATATATTATGAATCTCCCAAGTAGTTGGAAGCTTGTTGAGTCCTTAGCTATAAAAGGATTCCAAGACTACTGGGATGGGGGTAGTCATGTTTTTTTAAATCACAAAGGATTGTAAAACTCCAGTATTGGAACAAGAAAATATATAGGTTTTTGGAGTTTATTTTTTAATGTAATAGTCATTTAATATGCAGATAGATACAAATCCATTAGTAGTTTCTAAAAGTTCTATGAATGGTTGTCTTTGTTTTAGATTTTGAGTTTTGTTTAAATTGAATGGTTAAAGATTGTTCAATTTAACTATATGTAAGGTAGATTGTGAAATCATTTTAGGGTTTCTCTCAAGGACACAATTAATTTACTTAGAGTAGTTTTGGAGAAATTCAAAATTCTTAACAAATTTGAGGATCTTATCAAATATGTATGTGAGGAGTGATATGCAAGGTATATTTATCATTTGTTTAGATCTGTAGGTTCTTCTAAGTTTATATTGTGTGTTTGATTATTGTACCTGCAAGCTGCAGCACAACACTTTAATATGTCATTATATCATTTGTTAGCATCGTCAAATTCAATTGAAAAACATAGAAAACTAAAGGAAACTAACATATTGCTTCCTATTTAGAAAGAGTATGATCTAAGCTATAAATTTGCCCTTAGATTATGCATAAGATTAGTGACACATTATTGGAAAGTTGACTCCCAGAGGATACATGAATTATTTTGTGTTGTCATTATGGCAACAAAGTCATATAGAGTTTATGTCAAGTAAACTTGGAAGACAAAAATGACTAAGTATAGAAAATAGGACAGACAGAGTTATACAGTGATTAGCACATCAACGCATGTGCAAGTGATCAAATTAGGTTATGCACGTTCACATACATGTTCTATGTTACATGTACATACTAATTCTAGACATGCATGGTACATAATGATAGTATGGATAAGTTACAGCAAGAACAATACTAATACAGTTTAGAAGACAGAGCATGGAGCCGACTTATGCTTTGGATCAATGTATAATATTTTGTTGTGTAAAGGCCAAGCGCCTATGATAGTATTTTTTTAATCATGTCTTTATTATTGTTGTAAAACCGCTTAAGCCAATTTGTTTGGAAGTTTCATGTATTAGGTTTTTGGGCTAACTAAGGTCTTGTTTATAGTCGCGTTTATTCAGGCATAAACATATATATGTAATGAAAAGATATATTTGAAGTGTCGAAGAAACAAGTATAGTAGAGTAGTATAAAGATGTTAGCATGAGATAGAGCCCCTAAAAAAGATAAGAGCATAAGCGCATAACTGGAACTCATCATACATCTGTGTCATATATAACAGTTCACTTTTGGATATAGTTTATATCTATTCTCAGGATGTTGTAGCCTTCTTTCTCATTGAGTAGTGAGCTCTTGGACAGTGAGTCCTCACCCCTAACAGGGTTGTTTGTAAAAGACTCCTAATAGGGTTAGGCCTTTAACTAGGTCATTGTACTTGCATTGTGAAGACTGCTCCTAACAGGGCAAAGGAACTTTAACAGGTTCATTATACTAGTGTAATATTTGTGGGTACCGGGGTTTTCCTCTGATCAAGGTTTCCCTGTAATCATATCATGTGTTATATGTTCTTGTGTTAAGCTTCATTGGATGTATATTTGATTTATGTTTAGATTTTTGAAATATAATAAATAAGCAAACACTGATTCACCCCCCCCCTCTCAGTGTTTCTAACAATTGGTATCAGAGCCTTAGTCCTTTGAGATAAAAGTTTAACCACTTGAGGAGATCATGGATTTAGCAGAAGCTAAACATCTGAAAAAGAATCTTGAAGCAGCCCTTGAAGATCTAGATAGACCTGTGAAAGAAAATGTGGAACTTAAACTAAAAGTTGATGGCTCTCAAATGTTTATCAAGAAGTTAAGGAAAGATCTAAAAGATTTCTCTACCAATGACTTGGGAAAAATGGTCAAGAAGCTGAGTGAAGAGAACATGTATTTGAAGGATAAGATAGAAGAATTGAATGATTAGTTAACTGATAGCATAATAGATATTGAAGAGAAGAACAAATAAAATAAATAGTTAGATGAAGAACTCATGCAAGCCAATATGAAAATCTTGGAATTGGAAAACATCAAGAATAAGATTGAATCTGAATTATTAGAAGCAAAGGAAAATATTGACAAACTTCACACAAGTTCTAACTTAATTCAATCACAGCTTTATGCATAAAAGATAAAAGCTGACACATATAGTACAACTCAAATTGAGATCAATTCATTACAAGAAAGAAAGAAAGCTCAAATAGAATCTACAGAAGTAAAGAAAACTGAGAATCATGAAGAGACTAAAGCAGGGCACAAGACAGTCAACCGTACTTTCTATGCTTGTAACAAATATGGTCACTTGGAAAGAGATTGTAAAGAGGTAAGACCTTTCAATGGTTATTGTTACTCCTATAACAAGTTTGTGCACGTGGCTATACATTGAAGAAAAAATCAAAGCAATCAGTCACAATAGAACCAAAGAAATATGAATCAACAAAATTAGAGAAATCAACCTCCAAGAAACTTGCAGAGCATTAGATGTCAGCTATGCAACTATAATGGAAACACACCCAAGCAATGCAGCATGATAAATAATAACATTAGACCTCCTATCATTTGTCACTCATGTGGAAAGGCTGGACACATCTCAAGGTTCTGTAGATCCAGAACTCAAAAAAAAGATAATCCTAAAAGGTCTCTATTTGAAGAATCAGGAGAAGTTAAGTTTGTGGAAGCTAAAGCTAACCTAGATAAAGTATGGGTCAAAGTAAAGAAGGATATTGATGAGAAAAATTTAGTAGATGCATACATAGTGGACACATCCTCTACTTCTGGTTAGTTGACCTTCTTGGTCTTAGGGGGAGCTATTCTAGCTCTAAACCCCTACACGATTGGTATACTAACCTCCAAGTATGCGCCTTTGGATTTATGTTTATGATCATTATTTTTAGTAGTATGCATGCACGCATTGTCTATATTTCATTTTGAACAAAGTTTGGTAATCTCTGTGGAAACTCCGTATGGTAGCAAGCATTAAATGTAGTAACCTTTATAAAATCAGTAAAGATTTGATCATCTTCACATTTGCTTTTAAAGATCACATAATTTGGAGAGCATAGGAACATTGAGCATCAAAGCACTAAAGGATAAAAGATTTGGTGGTTTAGTGAATAGATAGAAGCTGGAATAGAACCCTAGCAGTCATGTCATTTCAATTTATTGTGAAACCCTACTTAATCAAGCTATAAGTAAGTATGGAAACCCTAGTTTTATTTGACATTGCTAAAAGGAAGAGATTTGTCTTTAAGAAGCATCCATTCAAGTCTGTATTAGATGATGTTGAAGGGGAATTCTCTAAGACTCCACTAGGAGTCATACATGTGGAAGATATTTGTGCTTACATCTACTGTAAGAAAGAAACTGTTGGGGATAATAGTATAGCTACTCTAATGGCGTCAATGATGAAACCCAACTATTAATTCAAGGATGAATACATGCATCTCACTGATAACCCTATCTTTGAGTATTCCAATGTGCATGAATTCTACAAGTCAGAATGGGTTAAAATCTTGTTGAGAAGGATACATGATGACCTCTATTGGATTGGTGAAGTTCCTGTCTGCATTACCGCAGACCTAATCCATGACATGACTGGACTACCTAAGACTGAACCAGTTCTTCCAACAGGTAAGGATGTTAAGAAATAGGTTGAGCAAGCATGCTTATCCAGGAGTGATAGGCGCAGGATGACAATAGATCCTATTAAGGAAAATGACATCAAGATCCTCACTATGATACTTGGTTACAAGTTTCAGCAGGCAAGCAAACTAAATAGTGTGTCCGCAGCAACAGTTCTAGCAACAATAAGGATGGTGAGAGATAATACTCAGTACAATCTATGTGAAATATTGCATGCACAACTAATTGAGAACATCAAGGCTATCAAGCATGACAAGAGCAAGATATTTAGGTTTGGCTCTTTGATCATCTAATTGTACGTCCACATTGTTGGTAAGGTTGTGAATCTTTACCTAGACAGAAGCAAACCCACTATGTCTCAGATTTCACTAAAAGCCACATCCGAGAGTAGTGTGAAGGATTCTATGTACATGGACATAAAGACATTTAGGATCAAAATGCAAAAGAGGTTCAGATTATCTGAGAAAATCGTAGAGAAGTATAAGGAGACCATATGCTTCATGGTAGACACTTACTACACTTGCATGCAGGCAGTTGAGCCTAGAACCAAATGGATTCATCCACTTGGTTATGAAGTTGAGGAACATGTGTTGGAAGGATATGCACAAGTTCTTTTGTCTGTGCCCAAAGATCCTAATGAGCCCAGATGGGGCACTTACAGAGAGAAGACAATTAAAGTTGATTCTATCCTATACAATGCTGATAACAAAAGGAAGGCATCTAGAATTACATCTAGCATCCTAAAAGTTCATGGGGTCACACAGGAAGACCTAGATAAAGCAAGGCAAGCCAAGATTGCAAAAGAACTTGAGCAAACTTCTGCACAAGTTAAAATAGAGAAATCTGATGACATCTAAAAGAAGAAGAAAAAGAATGAAGAGAGCACTTCTGTGCCCTCTACCACCATTGATCTGGAATCCTCTCCACCTTTTGTACCAAGCAAGAAGTCTAGAGGAAGGAAGCAAGCACCCACTAGTCACCTATCCTTAAGAACAACTCAGAGCATAGCAAGAAATACTCAAGCTCCTCCTGAGGTAGGATTCAGACCTAGTCTTAATTTCTTAAGGAATGAGATTGTTAATGAAGGAAGACTAGATTCAAATACAAAGGTTTATGACAAGTATCAGGAAATAGATAAATATGAGATACATTCTATGCTCATCTCTCACATGATTAAGTTTAAAAAGTTAGTTCTAGAACTTAAAACAGTGATACCAGACAAGTTATGGAACATTCTAGAGATAATGAAAGGACATGCAATTGAGGAAGATATGAGGATTAGAGAAGAAACATTGGATAATATTCTCCCTATTTGTGCACATGATTAGAAGGCGATTCTATTAGACTTGGTAAAGCCTCATCTCAGAAACAAGACAAGGACTCTTCATATTATGAACAAAGAGTATGAGTTAGTTGGGAAAGAGACTGAAAAAGCTTTTGCACAAGTGTTTATGGATGGATATATGTATCCTTCAATGATGCCTACAACAAAGATAACTCCAGTTCCTCCCAAACAAGTAGCAAAACTAGTGATTCAGAAAGCACCTAAGACACGTCCACAAGTTTTAGTGCCCTCAGTTTCAATAGCCTCTGACACATTAAAAGATTCAAGAGACATTATAGTGATTGATGATATCAAAATATCCATGTCCGCATCTGACAATGATATGGACAAAGTTGAAAAAGAATTTGTAAGCACTAAGGAGACAAAGGAGGTGTACATTGATGACACATCTTTACAACAAGATGAAGTTCCCTCTATAGATCCAACAGACTTGAATAAAGAGGAAAATAATCAAAATAATGAAACACTAGTCATGGAGATTCCAGTAAAAATTGAATGCATGGATACTAGTCAGAATACTATATTCACACCATCCATTCAACCATCTACTTCATTGTTGTCGAGATTAACTCCTGACTTAGCAAGTCTGGATGCATTAGGAGAAGACATGATCAAGATCAGCGTCCTAGCCATGAAAAAAGCCAAAGAAAAATAGGTTATGAGAAACCATCTCTTCTTGAAATCAATGAACATTCTGAATGACCTAGTACCTGCGGACAAGAAAGTAGCTAAAATTTAGTCAGTTGATGATGTAGACAACATCCTAACAAGATTCAAAGCACATTTTACAAGCTTAGTAGACTCAGCTACTAGAATTGCAGAAGATGAGTATAAAAAGGAAATATTAAATGAACTGGTAAAGAATTTTACCTTAGATCTAAACTCATTAAAGATTGGTTAGTCTATGTTGAAAGAGTTGGTTGCTAAAGGTAGAAATGTAATAGAAAACTGTATGGACAGAGTGAAATTCACCTCTAAACATATCAAGAAGATAGAAGAGGTAGATATCTTGGTTGATAGTGTTAGAAAATCAGTTGAAATATCCATGCAAGACATGAACATCTGTAACAATATCTATCAAGGTCAGTTGGACAAGATTGAAAAGGCAAAATTTGAGATCAATAAGATAAGAATCAGGTAGAATCAACTGAGAAATGCACTAGCGCCCTCCTTAGCAATTCTGGATGAGAAAATCAAATAGATTGATGCCACTATGGTCACGTATGATCAAGATCCCTACATAGATCTGATAAAAATGAAGAAGCTCACATATTGTCTATGCACCCATCTCTATATAGTTGATGCAATGAAGGCATTTTGGTAGAAAGAGATCAAGTCTCTTCAGATTGTATATCTAGATGTATACATGGAGTAAGTACCAAGAGACATACAATTTTTTGGACACCTTTGTCATTAATGTCAAAGGGGGAGTAATGTATATAAAGAATAAGTGTATATATGGGGAGTAGTGTATGTATATGTTAAAAATATATAATGATATATAGTTCTTTTTGTGTTAAGTCAATCTTGAGATTCTGAGTAACTTGGTCACATTCCTTTGTTGCCATTAATGAAAAAGGGGGAGATTGTTGGAAAGTTGGATCCCAGAGGATACATGAATTATTTTGTGTTGTCATTATGGCAACAAAGTCATATAGAGTTTCTGTCAAGTAAACTTGGAAGACAAAAATGACAGTATAGAAAATAGGGTAGCCAAAGTTATACAGTGATCAACACATCAACGCACATGCAAGCAATCGAATTAGGTTATGCGCATTCACATACATGTTCTTTTTTACATGTACATACTAAGTCTAGACACACATGATATAGAATGATAGTAGGGATAAGTTACAGCAAGAACAGTACTACTGCAGTTCAGAAGACAGAGCATGGAGCCGACTTATGTTTTGGATCAGCATATAATATTTTTTTGTGTAAAGGCCAAGCACCTATGATAGTATGTTTGTAATTATGTCTTTATTATTGTAGTAAACACACTTAAGACAATTTGTTTTGAAGTGTCATGTATTAGGTTTTTAGGCCAACTAAGGTCTTGTTTATAGTCGTGTCTATTCAGGCATAAACATATATATGTAATGAAAAGATATATTTGAAGTGTCAAAGAAACAAGCAGAGAAGAGTAGTATAAAGATGTCAGCATGAGATACATCCCCTAAAGAAGATAAGGGCATAAGCACATAACTGGAACTCATCATACATCTGTGTCATATATAGTAGTTCACTTTTGGATATAGTGCATATCTATTCTCAGGAGGTTGTAGCCTTCTTTCTCATTGAGCAGTGAGGTATTGGATAGTGATTCCTCACCCCTAACAGGGTTATTTGTAAAAGGCTCCTAATAGGGTCAGGCCTTTAACCAGGTCATTGTACTTGCATTGTAAATACTGCTCCTAATAGGGCAAAGGAAATTTAACAGGTTCATTATACTAGTGCAATATTTGTGGGTACTAATTCCCACTGGGGTTTTCCTTTGATCAAGGTTTCCCCATAATCATATCATGTGTTATATGTTCTTGTGTTAAGCTTCAATGGATGTATATTTGACTTATGTTTAAATTGCTAAAATATAATAAATAGGCAAACACTGATTCACACCCCCCCTTCTCAGTGTTTCTAACACACATTCACTCCTAGAATGGAAGATTCAAGTGAAATTCATACTATGTATCATGCAATTCAAGCTAAAATAGTTCATTAAGTACAAATGAAAGTGTTATCTAATTAGCTATGAATTCATGAAACCAAATGAGCAATTTAAGAGTACAATTAGAATTCTAAAAATTAGGACCTATTGAGCTCAAAATTCAATCCTTTTAGGGAAGAAAATTAGGAATGAAGGGTTGAGATTTATTTGTGAGGAGAGGTGAAGATTGAATCTTTGGTGATCCATGTGAGTGATCCATCTAATTGGTTCATGGATTAACTTTCCATGTTCAAGTGATGAGTTGTATTTTGAGAGTTTTATTAATTCCATTTAATTAATTACTTTAGCCAAGGATTTAATGGGGTTCATTTGATTTAATAGGCCAAGGTAATTAATGTGAGGTAGTGATGAAATCAATTTGATTTAAGAGATTATTTTGATTTTGATGAATTATACCAATAATTGGCTAGTTGTATTGACATAATTGAGGGTATGATCACATTTAGGGAAAATATGGTCTCTGTTTAAAGTAGACCAAATTAGGGTGATTACATTTTCCCCTCTTTTAATTGATGTGTGAGCAGCACATTGATTCAAAGAATTTTTGATGTTGACTTTAGAAAGTTTAAGAATTCCAAACTTAATTGAACAAAATTTAGTTGATGAGACTATTCTCAAACTTGATTGAACTAAGAATGATAGTATCGACTTCAAACTTGATCAAAATAAGGTCAATTAAACATAGATCTAGAGATACCAATTTTGAACTTGATCAAACAAGAATTGACAATAGTGACTCCGAACTTGATCAAACAAAGGTCAGTATGAAGCTGCTGAGAGCTTTCAGGTATTAATCCTAAACTTGGTCGAATGAGAATTGATAATACTGACTCCAAAATTTATCAAACGAAGGTTAGTACAAAGATACTGAGAGCTTGATAATGATATGATAGATTGCAGACATAGATATCTAACTTGTTTAGTGCTAAAGCGTTCTATCTACCAGTCCCAACTTGATCGAAGGAAACTTCCATGCCCCTAGTATTTTGATGATGAAGTCAGTTTTGTTTTTTGAGAAATAATTTGATTTATTTATAGTGTGATCATGCCCCCTCAGGAATGAAACCAAAGGAAATAATAAGGAAATCCCTCTGTAGAATGATAGGTCGATGGAACACTGGGTTGGATCAAGGAAGAATCAATTAGAAGGTGAGATGAAGCAAAAATGTGTTAAGAGAAAACACAATTTTACCAAGTTGATTACTTTGAAATGTAATAATGAGAATGATAAAATGATGTACGACCAAGATTTTAAATATGTGATGTGCATATTTTTAACATAGAACCTTGAAAAACTGATTGTGTAAAGCTTGCAAATCATTTTATGTATGCATAGATTAGTTCTACATTTGGTGGAAATTGTCACAAAATTATTACTGTGCTATGATGGATACTCTCTATGTGTTCAATTTCATTATTGATAAATTTGAGAAGAACAAAATAGAGTACTGATAGTCTACTTAGGGTTCTAAAGCTTTTATTTTTCCTTAAAAGGTCAATATAAGACTCAAAATGACTTTTTACCCATTCATTTTCACTTTTGTCCTTGGTAATTTCTAAGCTCTGGAGAGAAGATGGTCATCCCCATTGAGAGGCATCGATTCAAGCTTGTGCGCTATCATGAGCAGATGACACACTATGTGCGCCTAGTGAGTACATCGAGACCTATCTTTTTACACTTCCTATTTCTAATTTTGATCATTTTTTCTCTACTTATAGGCCAACTAGTTTTTAGTTGCATAATCGCATCTAGTAAATCCTACGTCGCATCTAGAAAATGAATTTTTTTGGATCGCATCCTGTATAAACAAGATTGCATCCTATCTACCATCAGTCAGTCATTTTTGGTTATTTTTGACCAAAACATGAATTGAGTCACATCCTGTGAAAATAGGATCGCATATGATGTATTTCATTTCTTCCTATAAAAATAGGATCGCATCTAGAATGCGAGCTCACATCGAGAAAAAAAATGTCATTTTCAGTAAAATGCTGAAAACATGAATTATGACTGAAATTCGTCTGTCTACCTGTTAAAAGACTATCTGTTAGATCTTCTGCATGATTTGTTTAGCTAAAATACTGATGTAGCTATTTACTTTATGTTTGATAGACTGAGTTTCCTGTTGTATCTTTCTGAGGACCTGGACTTGCACATGTCCTTGCATTATCTCACCCCTTGACTGAGGTAGAGCGATAGATTAATGGTCTATTAGGACTATACTCATTGATAGATTTAACCGACATTAGGGTAAATTGAGGATTGTTGACTACTCTTTCCAAGAGATGACCCTTAGAGCACAACACCTTCCATTTGCCTACCAGTGAGATCACTGTTACCCCAGAGGATGTGTAGCAGATCATGTGCATCCCTGTGATGGGTCATGAGGTGAATTTTGAGTCTCTCTCTACTATATCTATTGCAGATGTACATAGATTCTTTGCATATCCCTCTATTACATGTTGGTATCTAAATTGGGACTACATGCTAGATTAGTACGACCACCTTCCTATGTTTCTTGTTGGGTTGATAGGAGATATCTTGATGCTTGACCATAGAAAACATTGCTTTATATGTGGTTGGGTAAGTATTCTTGAGAAAATGATTGGCTCTACCCTTAGATTCAGATGGGGTAGTTGTATCTTAGCTCACATGTATAGAGATATACATGAGATTTTTTACAAGTACTCTTGGAGCATGACTATTGTTATGCTTATTCTTCAGATCTGGTTCGGGGAGCACATCCTAGTGACACTGCTGATTATGGACAGACAGTAGACACCAGAGGATCCATGTGTTTATATGTATTCAAGTTATTTCCATCATGTTGGAAAGTGATCAATTTTGTGTAATGTGATTCACATTTTGGTTTTCATTTATGGAAACACATCTGGGTTACAGATTGATTCCTATAAAGATAAGTTTTGTTGATTCAAAAATCGACTAAGTATAGAAGAAGAGATACATAGGTATTTTGGATATCAAAGATGAAGATTGATGAATTAGGGAAAGTAAGCTTAGAGGAAGATAGTATGGGGTATGTGTGACCTCCACCTAAGAGCAATTTCATTTTGGTAATGCCTAGGGAAAGTTATAAATGATTGAAGATAGACAGACTGCAAGAGAACATTGATACAGAGCAGTTGGACAGTAGCGAAGATTGAGAGGGTATGACATGGACTCCAGGAAATTAGAGTTGGATTATGGTTGTTGATAGCCTAAAATTTGATTATGTAAGAGCCCTGACTATACATTTATTATTTTCCTTACTAAATGTATTTGTACTAAGAGCTGACTTTGTAATATTTGTAATATTTATACTAGGAGCCGACTTTGTAAACTTGTGAGATATATATGTAAGATCTTTTTGATAAAGATACATGTTGGTTGGATGAATGTGTTGAGAGAATAGTAGAGCAGAGAATGACAAAAACCATTGATGAAATATAAAGGAACTATCTAGGCACTAGTGATGCTTGTTTTTTTCATGACTGAGAACACTTTGTAAATATAATTACTTTGTAAGAGCTTTAAGCTTAGTTGGCCCCTAATAGGGTGTTGTGAACCTTTAACAAGGTTGTAATTCCTTTAATAAGGAAATGTACTATGTAATATTCAGATCCTAATAGGAATAGGTATCCTAACAGGGACATTATACTTCAGTACATGCTTGTGGGTACCATCCCCACTGACATTTTCCCTTGGCCAGGGTTTCCTTGAAAACAAAATATGGTGTTATGAGTACCGTGTCATTTTCTTACATTCTTTTCTTTACTGCAAGTTTATGTTTAATGTTTAAATGGTTGAAAATTTTAATTAAGTTCTATAATACTGATTCACCCCCCCCCTTTCAGTATCATCTAATCCTAATAATTGGTATCAGAGCTTATGGCCCTTGGAGATAAAGTATAATAGCTTGAGGGAGATCAAAATGGATTTCGACAGTTTGCAAGAAAACTTTGATGCTGCACTTGAAGACCTTGACAAAGAAAAAGAAGAAAATGGAGAGTTGAGATTCAACATGCAAAGAGATGAGAAATTAATAAATAAACTCAAGGCACAAAATGAGATTTCTAGAAGTCAAAGAGAAGATCTTATGGTTCAGATAAAAGAGGATTCAAATGAAGACAATTCAGATTAAGTGAGGCAACTAAAAGAAGAAAATGAAACTCTGAAACTTGAGAATGAGACTACGACTAAAGAAATAAAGATATAGAAGGATGTTTAGAAGAAAGTTGAAGAAGATTTAAACAGTGCATTCTATAAAATGAAGAATGAGGCTGACAACTGCAAGAACAAGTATGTATAAATAGAGAGATACAATCAGATTATAAAAGGTGAACTTGTTGAAGAAAAGAAACACATTGATAAACTTCACACCAATAGTGATTTGATTGATGAATATAGAGACAACCAGAAACCTAAAGGTGGTATGACTGGTATTGGCTTTAATGAAGTTGAATGTTCAAAGAATCAGGAAGAAAAATCCAATGAGAAGATTGATGCCGAGAAACCTTCTATTGAAGAACCTAGAGAGTAGATCAGACCCTTCAGAGGTAGATGCTTTGGTTGCAACAAATTTGGACACATGAAGAGAGACTACAAAGGTAATGCCCCTTTTAGAACTTTTTCTGGTTACTATTTTAATTGTAATGGATATGGGCACAAGAAAGAAGAATGCAGAAAACCTAATCAATATGGATATAGACAAGACAATGGAAGAGAATCTACAGTGAAACCTACATGCTACAAATGCAATAACATTGGACACATTGTGAAGTACTATAAGCTGCAATTTAATCAAGAAATAAGACCTCCTATATGTTACAAATGCAATAATCCAAGATATATAGCAAATTTTTGTAGGTATAATGGACCAGACAACAAAAGAGTACCACCTCCTATGAATTCACAGAAGAATGGAAATGATATTGGTAAGAGTGTTACAGATTTGAATAATGATTTTGAAAGTTGTTTTAAGAAAGTAGAAGATAACAATAGTGGTAAGATATGGAAGATCAAAGAAACAAGTGAGACATCAGTTCAAGGAGAGTCAGTAGATGCTACTGGATCTTTGCCTAATGGTAGTAAAACATAATCGACCTAATTGGCCGATCATAGCCTTAGGGTGATCATTGGATACAGACATCAGAATATATCCTCCCCCAAAATTTGTGGATTGAGCTCAAGCAAGCTTAGGTATGAACTTGGAAGACATAATAAAATATACATCTAAGAGTGCAACATTAGCCAATTCATATATTTTGTTCGCGATATCTAATAGCCGACTAGATAGTATTGAGTAAAGTGAAATTTATGATGTAAAATTGTATAAAACACCATTCAATGACCTATCTATTTACCATTTGATAGAGAGTGAGCTAAGGAGATCATAGAGAAGAAATAATTAGTATATTCTACAATTACCGTGCATGATCGATTGAAAAAAAAACTTAGAATTGAACGGAAGAAAGGTATTTACATCATCTATCTATGGATGCACCAATTATTTTTTATTTTGTAGATCAACATAGGTACAAATTTAAGAAACATCCATTCAAGTCCTATGAAGAGGATCCTGAATGATCATTTTATCAAACCCCTTATGGCGTATTACATGTAGAAGATATTAGGGCTTACATACATTGTAAGTATGATATACTGGGAATTTATGAGATATCAACTAAGATGGAGTATATGACTAATAATGGAATCATGAAAGAAGAATACAAACACATTGATCAGTTGAGCATAATGAAAATTATAGACTTATGCAAATTTGACAAAGATGAATGGTTCAAGATATTGTTGAGTAGGGTATATGATTAGTTCATTTGGATAGGTGATCATCCTATAAAGATTTGTAGTGACCTAATTCATGAAATCACTGGACTGGACAACACTAGAATAATTCCTATTGCAGAAAAACATGTAAAGAAAGAAGTTGAAACTGTAACTCACTCTAAATGGGACAGGCGGGCAATGACTGTGAATGACATCTTTTAGCAAGATGTGAGACTAATTTCTATGATACTTGGATATAAATTCTACTATAGGAGTAGAACTAACTCAGTATCTACAGGAGTAATCATGATGGGATGGAGAATGGTGAAGGAAAATGTGAAATATAACCTATGCAAAGTATTGGCACAACAATTTCTTGAAAATGTGAAACTAGTGAAGAAAGATAGAACTAAGACCTTCATATTTGGCTCACTATTGATACATATGTTTATACACATCGAGAAAAAATTTCCTAGCTTGCACCCTAGTGGTTGGAAATCAGGTATACCTATTGGTATTCTAATTTCACAGAGCTACAAAAGACATAATCGTACATGGGTTGATGGGGAATTGTTTAATGTGATCAAGATCCTTTAGAGAAAAATGAAAACTAGGCATAGGATACATGAAGACATTGTTGAAAAATACAAGGATACAATCTGTTTCATGGTTGAAACTGATTGTGTATGTTTTGAAGTAGTCACACCTAGAAAGAAATGGTGTTATCCCATGGGTTATGAAGTAAGTTCAGAGGTACTTACCATGCAAGTAGAACATGTTCTTGCATCAGAAGTTGATATATGAGAAGAAAGATGGGGAACATATGAGGAGAAATTAGCTAAGGTGAGAGAGGAATAGACTAGAGGTCTGAGGAAAAGAAAAATTGAAAACCTTGTGCATGAATGTGGTGTAAAAGTAGGTTTGACGAAGAAGAACTGAAAGAAGTGAAAAAGAAAATGACAGAAAGATCTCTTGGATTGGCAAGTGAAAGTACTACAACCCTTCCCAATCCTGAGGTATTAATGGTAGACATTCCACCTCCTCCATTAGAACAGACATCACAAACTAAGAACATTACTCCTAGAGTAAACACTAGATTGAGCAAGCATACATCACCTATAGAACATAGCACAGTGAGAGAAGAGAAGAAAACTAAGAAGCACATATGGAAGCTTGACATGAAGATCATAATCAAGAGAGAAATAGAACAAGGTAAACTAGTCACAATTGACAAATAATATGACATGTATGGAGATTCGGACAAACTTAAGATTGGAGACATTGTGATTGATCATTTACTTAGTTTCAAAAAGACTCTATTAGAAATTGAAGGAAGTATAACTAAAGACCTGTATGGGAGATTGGAGACAAGAAAACACTTAGAAAATATTGAGGATGATACAATAAGGAATCAGGAAATTGATAACATGTTTCCTGTAATATCCTTACAAGAAAGAGAAAGAAAATTCAAGGAATTGAAACCTTTGCTAAGGACCAAGTTAAGATTGTTGAAAATCATGGCGAGGAAGTATGATGAAGTCACTATAGAAAATTAGAAGGCACTATAGAAAATATTGATGAAATCTACTTCTTACAAGCCTCCACCTCCTAAGACCACTTTTCCTCCACAATTAGGAATGGGAGAAAGCTGAAAAGAAAATGAGACAAATGATGAGAAAAGCGAAGTAGATCCACAACTAGATTTCTATGTTTCTGGTGTGCCAGTGACTCTTGACACATCACAAGATGAAAAGGATCCATTTGTAGGGAATGTGGACAACACTATAGCAGATGAAGTAGAATAGAAAGAGGAAGTAGAGTAGAAAAAGGAAGAAGTACAAAAGACATAATAGAAAGAGGATGAACAGAAAGAGGTAAGCACATCTTCTATCTCATTGTTGGTAAGCAGTGATGTTAATGTTGATAGCATGGATGAAGATGAGTTGGTTAAATTGGAATTTACTACACTAAAAAAAGTTAAGGAAAGATTAGAATGGAAAGGTGACAAAAAGGCTAAAGTGATTACAAGAGAAATTGATACTGTGAACAAATTGCTTCTAGTACCTATTGTTTTCCAGCACAAAGATGACATTGAAAATCTGAGAATAAAACTTGATTAATTTGATGGACATTATGAGAACTTGATAAAGATTGCAGAGGAGAAGGCAGAGAAGAAATATTCAGAGAAGAAGCTATCAGAAGTTTGCAATTCAATCACATGGGACTTAGGCATTGTGAAAACTTGTTTGACAAATGCAAAGAGCTGCATTGGACATGGAGGAAAATAGTTTAGTTACTACATGAATCCTATTAGGCATGTTCAAAACATTGAAGACATTATTGCTAAAGAGAGGGAAACTCTAAACATTATGATGGATAGTTGTGAAGCATCTTCACAATCTGTAACAAGTTAGACAAGGAATTCACAATAATTTTGGCAAAAATCGATGTATTGGATAATGAGAAAGGGAGAGTACTGACAATATTTAATTTGCTGAAGAGTTTAATCACTCCTAAGCTATCCATACTTGAGGTTCATCTATTAGACTTGAAGAAAGTGAAAGATTCAGTGACTAAATATATGCCCACAAAATTGAAAGAAGCTAAGACCACATCATTTGCATTGAATGGCATAATTCATATTAGTCAAATATTATTCAAATCATGGAGTACAAAAGTGAAGATCTTGGAAGATTTCTTTCAAGATATTCTGAAACTGGTGAGAAAGCACTAAATACTATTATTTTGTATGCACCTTGGTCATTGTTGTCAAAGGGGGAGAAGAGAGAAGAAAAAAATAATACAAGAGAAGACAAGAAAATGGGAGAAGAGCCAAGAAGAGGAAGGAGAGAACATAGAGGAGACAGTTTTTGTTGGAACACTTATTCATTTTTTCTGTAAGTGTTGCCATCAATGCCAAAGGGAGAGATTGTTGGCAAGTGATAAATTTTGTGTAATGTGATTCAATTTTTGGTTGTCATTTATGGAAACACATCTAGGTTACAGATCGATTCCTATAAACATAAGTTTTGCGGATTTAGAAATAGACTAAGTATAGAAGCAGGGATATAGAAGTATATTGGATATCAAACATCAAGATTGATGAATTAGGGAAAGAGAGATTAGAGGAAGAAAGTATGGGGTATGTGTGACCTCAACCTAAGATCAATTTGGTTTTGGTAATGCCTACAGTGAGTTAGAAAGAATTGAAGATAGACAGACTGCATCAGCACAACGATACAGAACAGTTGGATAGTAGCGAAGATTGAGAGAGTATGACATGGAATCCAGGAAATTAGAGTTGGATTATGGTTGTTGGTAACCTAAAATTTGATTATGTAAGAGCACCAGCTATACATTTATTATTTTCCTTACTAAATGTATTCGTACTGAGAGCCAACTTTGTAATATTTGTAATATTTATACTAGGAGCTGACTTTGTAAATTTGTGAGATATATATGTAAGATCTTTTTGATAAAGATACATGTTGGTTGGATGAATGTGTTGAGTGAATATTAGAGAAGAGAATGATATAGACCATTGATGAACTATAAAGGAACTATCTAAGCACTAGCGATGCTTGTTTTGTTCATGAATGAGTACACTTTGTAAACAAAATTACTTTGTAAGAGCTGTAAGCTCAGTTGGCCCTTAATAGGGTGTTGTGAACCTTTAACAGGGTTGTAATTACTTTAACAAGGAAATGTACTATGTAATATTCAGCTCCCAACAGGGCTAGGTCTCCTAACAGGGACATTATAATTTAGTACACGCTTGTGGATACCATCCCCACCGGGGTTTTCCCTTGGCCAGGGTTTCCTCGAAAACAAAATATGGTGTTATGAGTATTGTGTCATTTGCTTACATTCTTTTCTTTACTGCAAGTTTTATGGTTAATGTTTAAATGGTTGAAGAATTTAATTAAGTTCTATAATACTAATTCAACCCCCTCTCAGTATTATCCAATCCTAACACAGTAGGCCCACCTTGATAAGCTGGAATATTGGTGTAGGGTTCTTGATGATGTGATAGTGGTCGAGTGGTGACCGTGCCTTGACTGCGAGGAGTGGGTATTAGATCGGTGATAGATGTCCTAGTTCTTTAAGAGCATATATCGTATTAGGTGTACTAGATACATTGTTGAGAGATTTATGTCACCCACGTATTGAGGCAGTATGGAAGGATACAGGGCATCCCATGAGACCTGGAAATATATGCTTTGATTTGTGATGGGGAGCCATAGTGGGGTGCTTGATTATCATTATGAGACTACGTAAAGAGAGATATTGTAGATGGTTTTAGTTGGGTGGGATTATCATGTTGATATCATAGATGTAGGTGTGACTGATGAGTTCAGAGCTTACCTTGTACAATATCCATTTCCATGGTTCAGTACTCCTGATGAGATTGCATCACATATTGGGGATGCCTTAGACTATGATCCTACCAATGCTGGTCTTGTGAGAGGTGCAAGTAGAGTAGACACAAGTATGAGAGGTGGTAGAGATGAAAGGGGTGATAGAGGTGGTAGAGGACCTCCTATAGACATAGGCCAATGACATAACTAAGATGACAAGGGTGATGATGGAGATGATAGGGGTGGTTGAGTAAAGGGATGACATACCTATGTTAGATTCATTCCTCCATGCAGGGATCTAGGTCCACTACTGACTAGGCAACATCAATAGAGATCATTAGGATAGAGACCTACATGTGAGAGAAGTGGTGGAGGTAGACCTCCTAAATAAGATCCTCCTAGAAATACCGGTTGAGATGGGTACCCATTTTCACAGTTTCAGTGGGAGTGAGAGTAGTTGAGGTATCACATTAGTATTCTAGAGGCATTTCTAGAAGATAGGGATAGGAAGCTTGAGCTAGTGAGGTTAGAGTGGGATCAATAGCTAGGTGCTCTTAGAGAATAGAGAGATCAAAAGAGACACATGTTGAGAGATGAGAGAGATCTTCAGACCCGTACTTCTACACATCAAGGACATAGAGCCGCATATTATTTTTCTCTATATTGTGCAATCATTCCACAGCTACAACAAGCACCATTGTATTTATTTGTAGAATAATAGTCAGAGGGTTCTATGACACTGCCACCTCCTCCACCTCCTGATTAGGCTAGGGTGGTAGTTAGACATGAGACTCTTGATTCTTGATATTTTTGTATATTGATCTTGCAGTGATCATTTATCATACCCTTGATACTCGATACATGTGTATATGTTGATTATGATCTCCTAATACTGTTGATACATTCCCACATTTTTGATTTGATATTCAATGATATATATGAGATGGAAGCTTCTGATTCTGATATGAGCATTATTTTTCCTTTGATATCTAGTGTATGTAATAGATGATTAGATTTGATTCATACTTGATGATGTACTTGGTCTTTGTAGATTTAGATTCACGGGATGGCATCATTTATTCTCTTTAGTTTTAGTGATAAATGGATGTGTTTAAAATGATTCTATGTGAATATGCAGATGTATGTTTTTGAGATTTTATTTATGCAAATATATACATATGGATGCACTTAGGATGTAGAAATGCAAGACTTGAATGATTTATGGTTTTGTAATTTTTTATTTTCCCATTATGAATGCAATGCTATGAATATGCAATGACATGAATATATCAGTAAATAGATTAATTAATCAACTTGGATTTGAATGAAACCAAAAATCATTTTGAGCTCAATTAATTATGATGTCAAATGACTCATGAAAACTTAAATGCAACTAAATGCTGACTTCTAGGACTGTCACTGATATTTTTACGCAAGCATTTTATCATCATAGGGAATTTGTGTAACAGACATCCTTGGTTAGTAAAACTGTCACTAATACCAAGGAAGTATCATGAGAGTATGAATACCACCTTAATTGGATGCAATGTCTGAAATAAACCTAAGCATCAAGACATAGAGGCCATGATGACTTGTCGGTTATCTCCTTTTGATTTTATGAATCATCTTCTGCCTGTGTGCAATGTAAGATATGTAACCTACAATGACCTTTAATGTTCATATCCTTGGGTACATAATGTGTCGTACACCTTACTTAGATGTTGATTAAAAATAGACAACAAAATTTATTCAACCTCGCCGTAGATTAAACGTCATAAAAAGGATCAAGATATATGTGGCTATCCACTCATGTTGGAAGCTATTATTATAAACATCTAGATTAGGTGAAGTGTGTAGGACCATTGAAGAAATCACCATACACATAAAACCAAGAAAATGTAATGCCCCATGTCCTTGCGACTGTTTTTCATTTAATAGATGTCATGGAGTAACTCCAAAGACATAACAAGAAACAATTGGTAATCAGACAAAGAAAATTCATAACCATTCATATACCCCTAGTTTTAAACATCATCGGAACATTAAAAGAGTCATAACCAAATCAAGATCAGTTTAAATGTTTTTATGTGCTATTTAGGAAAAATTTTGATTCATTATTCAATCATAGTAGAGAAATAATCAATTGAGTCTTGGAATTTAGCAATGTATATCCATGTCTAAGTGAGTGAGATTATATCAACAATTGCAATCCAATGGAGTGTGGAGAAACATTATTCAATTAAAGTGTTGAGAAACACTAGTAGGATTAAAGTGTTGAGAAACACTAGTATAATTAAAGTGTTGAGAAACACTAGTAGGATGTCCGTTACAGGTAGGTGGTTTTTAAGAAACACCTTTGTTTGTGATAGTGACCAAGTTGTTGTGATTCAAGTATTGAATAAATACTGTTTGTAGTGGAAAAATTTCCTAGACAAGGACCTAGGATGACCCAACAACCAACAAATATCGACTGAACATGCTAGTAGAGATGCCCCCAGTGAAGAATGTATATCCCTAAGATGCAAATATAGAAAATATCCAAGCAAGGAAAGTTACATTCATGAAGAGTTCAAGTTCAATTGATAGAAAATATATGACCATGAAATATTGGTGCAAGAAGTGCATTGATAGATGAAGCACTGAATACAAGTGATGCCTATTTTGGAGGTTTTCACCACTCAAAAATTTTCTATTTTTTCTACCAAGACGCCAGTTTGCCAGGTTTTCGCCAAGGCACTTTTTCTTGTTTTTCAATTTTTTTGTACTTTTTCTCCCTTTTCATTCTTTTTGTAGTATCAAGGTGCATGTTTCCCAAATTTTCACCAAGTATACCTTATTTTAGGACTTTTTCCACTAATTTTGGCTTTCTTCAAGATCAATTTTTTACTATTTTTGGGATTTTCTTAGGATCAATTTTACTATACAAGCCCTTCGGCTAGATGTCAGGAATAAAACCGCTGCAAGTGTAGAGTATTGATAGGATCAGGAAGAACATCTCCTTCAGGTGTAGCTAACTGATAAGCTCCTGTCCTAAAAACTACTGTGATAACATAAGGCCCCAGCCAGTTGGGTTCAAACTTTCCTTTTTTTTATCTGTTTGGTTGATTCTTAGGATTCTCTCTTAGAATAATTTCTCCCACTTGAAACTATGGTGGCTTTAATTTCTTGTTGTACCCTTTTGACATCCTTTTCTAATAGACTTTTATGTGATCAAATGATTGTTGTCTCCAATGTTTTTAGTGCGTGAACACTATCTATGGGGTATTGTTTGTCTATGACAAGACCTTGGAGAGATATTCGTAAAGAAGGAATTCCCACTTCGATTGGTAACACTACCTTTGCACGATAGACAAGAGAAAATGGTGTGGCTCCTATTGGTGTTATGATTCTTGTTCTATAAGCCCATAGTGCTAGATTTAATTGTAAATTCCAATCTCTGCTAGATTTATTCACAGTTTTGTGTAGGATTTTTAGAATGTTCTTGTTTGAAGCCTCAAATTGTTCATTACCTTGAGGATAATAGATTGAAGAGCAATGTCGAGTAATGTGAAACTATGTACAAAGGTTCTCAATGTCTTGGTTCTTGAAAATCCCCCATTGTCTGTTACAATAGATGAGGGTATCCCGTACCTAAAAATGATGTAGTTCAAGATGAACACAATAACTTGTTTACCAGTGGCTTTGATTAGTGGCACTGCTTTGACCCACTTTGTGAAATACTCAGTGTCCATGATGATGTATTTGTGTTCACTTGAATAATTGGGATATATTTGTCCAATAAGATCAAAGGCCCATTGTTCAAATGGCCAATGTGTGATAAATGGTATGAGCTCCCTAGTTGGAGCATGGATAGGATTTCCATGTGTTTGACATTTTTGACATGTTTGGCATACTAAACTAGATCTTTCTCCATTGTAGGACAATAGTATCTAACCCTTAGGATTTTCTTAGCTAATGAAAAACCATTTGAGTGAGATCCAAACAAATCTTCTATTGGGATAATGGAAAGGGTGTGTACTGAGAGGGGAGGGGTGAATTAGTACCCTTATAAACTTTAATCAATTCTTTGTAACCACTGTTTAGTATTAACTGACTAAGTAGATTGCATACACCAAACATATAGTATCACTTCTAAAATGTATATGCATGTAAAATAAATAATACACATACATGAAATTAAGTACTCATGACACTAGTATTTGGTATCGTAGAAAACCCATGTTAGAAGGTAAAAACTACGGTGGGGATGAGACCCAAAAAAATTCACTAATGTAGTAAATAAAGTAGTCTGTTAGAGCTTACAAAGAATGACCACTTCTGATGATCTTACTCAGTTAGGAGTAATAATGAGATCAATTAGATCTACCTCATGTGAGGATTTTGCAACATAAGTTATGTTTGCACTCGATTAAGAGATTTACAAAAAGACAATTAAGTCTACTCTATTAAGATATTTAGGGGTCTATTACAATTGTTAGAGAGTAACAAAAGTTTGATCTGAAACATATACAATCTTGATATTGATGATACAGATCTATTAAGTAAATTCAAAAAATATCACCTCAATGTGAATGATAATACCTTCTTCTTTGTTCTTCTTGGTAGCCTTGCTTCTATTCTGAAAAATGATTTCTACAATTTAGTATTTGTCCTTGAAATCCCTTGTGTGACCTCTGATGTCTGTAGTATGGAGGCTACTTGATCATTTCTTGATCAACATACATTACAAAATTTGACATCTATACATTTATATATCAAAATTTATGACCTAATTAGGGTTTCACAATTACATCCCTACACTAAGATCAATGGTGTATATAATTTACCTTGACCATCTAACATAGGAGACATAAAAAATTAATGCTATATATCTATAATTAATGCTCTCCTCAATCGTGTAAACCATTATCTAGGTCAGATTTTTTTTTTACATAGAATAATGTGTCATAATTAAATTTTATGTGGCCTTTGGTCCACTCAGTTATTGATGTCTCTTAGTGCTCGGTATTTATGTGTATCTTAGTTATGCTTATTGTTTAGTTTATACTATGTAGCTTGGTGTTGTCTACTTCTCGGTGTAGTCCATCAGCTTGGGTGTCACTGTACTCAGTTAACTCTGGATGTGATCAGTGTTGTCGATTAACTCTGCACTTTGGTGAATATGCCAATTGTCTTGTTTGTGACTCTATTATGGGTTTTCCATGTTGAGTGCTTGAATACTAATGACAACTTCAATGCTTAATTGCAGTAAAATTCTCCCCCTTTGGAGTTAGTATCAAAAAATTATTATTATACATAATATACATGATGACTCCCCCTTTGTACATGCTCGGTATATGTATATGAACTCATCTTGATTATAGTATCCCCCTTTATTATACTTATATACATATATTTCCCCATTTTTTAAAATTAATGACATGAGGAGTATAACTTATAATTTGTCAAAAATAGAAGAATGGGCATTCTTAAGATTTTCTAGTAGCTTCTCTCATTCCTCTTTTAAATGCTTGGGAGTTAATTACTCTAAGTTGATCTTAGCATGTATATCATATATGCTATCGGTTTTAGACAATTCTGGGGTGGAAACTAAAGTCTTTGCCAATGTCAGATGTTTTTGCATCATTACCAAATGTGGTAGTAATGTTCCCTATAGCTTGGTTATTTGTTCTTTAATTTTCTCCTCTTCTTTCTTTAAGTCTAGTCTCAACCGTTTGGTTTTGATAACTTTGTTGCAATGCATGTTGCTTAGTTAATAGATTGTTTGCACTATCCTTTAGATCTTGATCTATTTTCTTTAGATTTTCACTAAGCTTAGTAGTGAAGTGATCTAGAGTGCATAACTTCTGTAGAATTGTGATGAATTCAGATAAGATAGTTTCTATTACATTCACAAATTCAGACAGAGTTACCTTATTGACTACCACTGCCTGGCTGGTCTTCTCTGTGACTTTGTATTGTATCTTCTTGTCTGCTCTTTCTTCCAATTTTTTCTTGACATCAACGTCAGGTTTGTTAATAGCCTCGATAAGAAGTTCAATTTGATCAATCATGGGGGACATTTTATTGATAGCTAAGTCAGGAACAACTTGCTATAAGATCTCCTTGGCGGATTCTAATACTTGTACATTCTTGTTTTCTTGCTTTAATTTGTCCTGTGCTACTTTCCTAGTGCATAATTCACCATATTTCTTCAATGTTTCTAGATCAAGTGTTCTTGGATCCCACGCTGGAATCTCTATGATTTCATCTAAAGTTATTTTGTCTTTTCTTCCTTTCTTCTTCTTCTTTTTCCTTCCTTGAATATTGGATGAAGGAGATAAAGTTAATTCTAATTGAGCCTTGTGCTCAGGTTCAGGATTTGATGGCCCAATACTTGGTGTGATGACTTGGTGAGGTGTCTTAGTAACTAAATTTGTATCTGTAGTAGAATTATCTACTATATTATTTATGTTATTTATATTACCTTCACCTTTTTTTCTGCATCAGCGGTATCTTTTTGTGCATCACCTTGGGTAGTTCCACCACTATGCTTGGTCTGTGTACCCTGCTTATCACCCTTATCTTCAGTTGTATCCATGGCCTTCTTGGGTATCTTTTGTTGTGCTTCACTTTCAATCTCAATTTATTTTACCAACATAGGTAAATGGCATGGTACATTGGCGCGGATGACCTCTGTTATGTCTTGTTCATTCAGGGTCTGGTTGCTCTGAATATCTCATCTTCCTTAGCTTTATCATTAGGATCACCTTCAGTGATTACATTTATTTTGATCTATGGGTGACTCATGTTAGTCATTAGTTGAGGAATTCCATCTAATACATTATCAACATCTGCATCATCAACATCTATGGGCTATGTGCTCAGTCGATCTTCCTTGGTGTCGACTTTGGATGCGATGTCAATTTATTCCTTGGTATATATGATTTCCTTTGGTGGGTTCAATAGTTTATTCCATATTTGTGTGCTCTCAATATCTACTTCCTTGAGATTTCCTTGTAGAATATTTAGTGCTTTTTCCTTTTGAGGATATTGTTTGGCATACTGCTTCATTATATCATTTATCTTCTCAACTATGTAATCAGCTTTAAAAAGAGTGAGAGCTGCTTCTCTCATTTTTTTATGAGTTTGAAGTGCATATGTCCATCTTGCTGATATCTTATCATATAACTCAGAAGGAAGGTAGGTAGAAAATTCAACTAGAACTTGTTTAAAGTTGATCATCATACCTATAATTTCTTCTTCAAGTTTGTCCTTGTTCTCGATAGTCAGATCAAAATATTCATGTATCTTTGGATGTCATAAGCTTCCAGTTGTCATGATTTCTTCTGTAATTTCATCAAAAGTCCAAGGTGTCTTATTTTGTAAAACCTTGAATTGATCCGGATTGTCATCAAAATCATCCTTTTCATCTTTGTTCCTTACATATCTCTTCCTTTGCCTTGGTGTAGGATTCACGGTAGTGCCCTTCTATTTTCTTGTTTGGTAGGTGAGCTTTGGTGAGGGCCTTGTAATTTTTTCTACACCTTTCTTCAAAGGTGGTGAATCCATAGTCACTAATTGTGATCTGGTCTGTGATGGAGACTTAGTCTTTATGCTTTTTCCCCTTTTGGCCTTAGGTGCCTTATCTTGTGTTTCATCTGAATCAGTGACATCAACATCATGTTCGGGTTCATCATCTTGACCGAATGAAGTGTGCTCCTCAGTTTCATCAACAAACTTGTCTAATACTTCATCTATGATTGCAAATTTTGTCTTCAAAGTACTCACAATTTTTGTCTTTTTCCTGCTCATCTTTTGAACTTGTAGACCAATAGAGATTCGGGTATGGGCTTCATCAAATGTGCCAATTCTCATGGCAGATTTGTCAACATGCTCATTCAAAAAAATTTCAATAGCTTTAGAGGTGATATCAATATATAAATTATAATCTAACGGAGGTAGCCATGCTTTCCTCGGTTGAGCTGCCTTGATTAGAGTTGTATCAGTGTCTACTAGAAAACATATTTCATCTTTGTATTTTTCCACTAATTATTGAGGAATTCCTGATCTCTTTTCCATTCTTTCTTTAAAATTAGAAAAATATTCATTCATAACTAGCTCAAAGTTCTTTCCTAGACTTGTAATGAAGTCATTGATTTGCATAGTAACTGATCGATTTGACTTCCATTTTACTTTACTGACAGATGGAAAGAAGTTCTGCACGTAGAAAAATGTGCATATTAGTAGTGACCCAAACTTACATGTATTTGATCATGTTGATCTGATGGTCTTCATGTTTTCTTCAAATTGCCTTTGTAACAACTCAGATAGGTCATATTGTACTCTTGTCTTGACAATTTTATATGCTATGTCAACAACTCCACAAGTAATGTTGTTCAGTCTTCTGGATTTAAATATCTTGTAGCCAATGATGTAAGCTATAAATCTTAGTTCAGGATCACTAATGCAATTGATCTTTAGACCTCTACCATCCCATTTGGCTCTTGTTATCTTTTCTATTTCTGTTCTTGGAAGGTGCCTGAGGGATTTTGATTTATCACATATTGGGTACCCTACCATAGCGTGAATAACATCCTTGGTTATTTTATTGGGCTCATCTAGCCATAGCTTTCCATCATGTACATGACTCAGAATAATGTAGATCCACTCAGTCTTAAATACATTTAGGAAATTTAGGGCATTGGTTAACCCTTTAACCTCCAAGTGTTTTTGATCTTCTTTCAACTTCCCATATGTGCACAGTGATTGATAAGTGGAAATAATTTCAAAGTCTCTAACTTTACCTATTTTTTAGTGAATGTAGGCACACACGTCTTGGACTAACAAAACCCTAGGCAAGATAGATGAAGTCATGCCTTTGTCATCTGGTTGGACTGCAACCTATGGATGGATCTTATAGTTGGGCTCAGTGCAAGTGGTTTTCTTCACCAAAAAAATCTTTTTATCCTTTTCCATCTTTTCTTTCATGGTTCAAGATGTAGATGCCATGATTTTTAGTTTTAGGGCTTGCATGAATGGCATTCGAATAACTCGCAAATAACAAAATGCGTACTAAGTAACCTCTATTGTTATCGAAATGTGCTTAAATATCTGTAGAATTCTCAAAAATAGTCTATTTCAAGTTTTTTGTATTCTTCTCTATGATCACGGTGTGAGAAAATGAGTTGATGTTGATAAAATTTATAAAAAATGTATAAGGGTGGTGCAATAAATTCTTTTCACCAACCACTCAGTGAACAAAACATTGTGCTCAATTAACACTGACAATACTTCATCTCGGTGAATGTAACAAATGCCCAGTTTCCATAGCAACTTGGTTGTCTCTTCACATGTTTACTGACTGACATTTCTAACTTGGTACATATTAACCAACTCAAATAAATCAAAGTAATAAAAAAAATATAATACCATAGTGCATCTTGATTCATGATAATTTGGCATTTGTGTAACAAACATAGGAATTGATGTAAGATATAGCTTTGTAAAACACAGTTCCTTACCTGCTTGTATTTCTCAGTTGGAGATGATGGAGCCACCTAATCCAATAGATGAGGTTTCACTGACTATTGTGTTTGGTCATGCACTATCATTTGATGCTCTCCTCCACATTTGATTTTTGATCCTTACAATTTCATCAATAGTATTGCCATTTCCATAAGTGTTTATTTGGTCTACACAATCTTTGCTTAAGTGACCAACTTTGTGACATTGAGAACATGTCATACCAGAGTTTGACCAATTCCTAGACTTGGTTCTCCATTGTCTCATACAATTTTCTACTATATGTCCATATTTACCACATGTTGTACAACTACTCCAAGTGTTATAATCCCATGCATAACCATTACCTTCTCTTCTCAACTGATTTACCTTTTCTTGTCCTTTAGGCTTCCAGATTTGCTTTGTGTTCTTCCTGCATGCTTGTGATGTATGACCATGCATGTTGCAATTTTGGCAGTATTTATCCATGTATTGTTTCTTCTGTGGTTTTCTCAACCTGGATCTACACTCATGTGCCTGATCTCCATACTTATTATAGTTATAGAAAATATCATTAAATTTAGGAGGGTTTCTAGAAATACCTTTTAATTTTCTTCTGCAAACACTTGATGTGTGGCCTAGTTTTCCACAGTGATGGAAAGAGGGCTTCTTAGGCTTTGGGCTTGAGTATACATTACTTTTTCAACTTGATTTGATGATTCTCCTTGCTGGGTATACCCTAATCCGATATTGTTGTTCAGTCTTCTTTGATAGTTCATAAATTCATCCATTCTCTTAGTGCTTTCTTCAGATCTCTTAATCACTTCATTATGTTGTTTTAAAATGTTCAATTCATTTCTTAGTTTTTCACTTTCTTCTTCCAATACACCAATATCTTCTATTCTTCTTGCAAGTTGAGTATTCACTCAGTTTGCTTCATGATTCATAACAACCACTTGATTGGTGATGTCAAAGTACTGTTCAGTAAGTCTCAATATATCAGATTCTTTATCTTGTAACTCTTTAGTCATCTGTCTTCTATCATCAACAACCATGTTTCTATATTTTTCATCTTTCTTTCCATCATTAAATACTTTAACCATTCTAGCCATTTGTGTATCTTGTCCAATTTGGATTGCTTTCACTTGGTCCATAAGTTGTTGATTGTTGTCAAATAGCCTTGATACGATTCCTTCAGATGCATCAGATATGCTACTAGATTCAGATCTAGATGAGTCAAATGGGTCATGAATCTCTTCTTCATGATAATCAATCTCAAAACAGTGAAGTTCCATTTCCTTTCTCTTAATCAACATCTCCCCGAGTTTCTCTTTGGCTTCCTTGTATTGTTCGACATAGATATTCAAGTGTAACTTCTGATTTTCAATGGTTTTATCAAGTGTATACCTTTCCATTGTAAGATCTTTTCTCTTCAATGATTAAACCTTAAAAACAAGAGAAATAGCTCTGATACCAATTGTTGGGATAATGGAAAGGGTGTGTAGTAAGAGGGGAGGGGTGAATTAGTACCCTTACAAAATTTAATCAATTCTTTGTAACCACTGTTATGTATTAACCCACTGAGTAGATTGCATACACCAAACATATAGTATCACTACTGAAATGTAAATTCATGTAAAATAAACAATACACATACATGAAATTAAGTAATGATCATGACACTAGTATTTGGTATCGCATAAAACCCTTGTTCAAAGGTAAAAACTACGGTGGGGATGAGACCCACAAAACTTCATTATTGCAGTAAATAAAGTAGCCTGTTAAAGCTTACAAAGAATGATCACTTCTGATGACCTTACCCTAGTAGGAGTAACAATGAGATCGATTAGATCTACCTCATGTGAGGATTTTGCAACACAAGTTATGTGTGCACTCGTTTAAGAGATTAACAAAAAGACGGTTAAGTATACTCTGTTAAGAGTTTTAGGGGTCTATTACAATTGTTAGAGAGTAACATAATTTTGATATGAAACATATACAATCTCAATATTGCTGATACAGATCCATTAATTACATTCAAAACATATCACCTCAATGTGAATGATAATACCTTCTTCTCTATTCTGCTCAGTAGCCTTGCTTCTATTCTGAAAGCTGATTTCTGCAATGTAGTCTCTGTCCTTGAAATTTCTTGTCTGATCTCTGATGTCTATAGTATGGAGGCTACTTGATCATTTCTTGATCAACATACATTACAAAATTTTACATCTATACATTTATATATAAAACTTTATGACCTAATTAGGGTTTCACAATTACATCCCTACCCTAAGATCAATGGTGTACATAATTTACCTTGATCATTTAACATAGGAGACATAAAAAATTAATGTTGTATATCTATAATTAATTCTCTCCTCAATCATGTACTAAAATACATCAAGGAAGCACTAAAGACATTCAAAATGGAAGAATCAAAACCAGTCGAAACACATATGGTGACAGGATGCAAATTGACAAAAGAAGACAAGACACCTGAGTTAAATCAGACTTTGTGTAGATCTATGATTGGTAAATTGATGTATGTTGTACACACAAAACCTAACATAACAAACACAGTTGGAATAGTTGCAATTTTTTTTGCTAATCCAAGAGAATCACATATGACTGTTGTAAAAAGACCTCTTTTAATGTGTGATTATACTCTTCTTGTTCTAAAAACCTAATTAACATTCTGTCAAGACCTCATGTATATAAGTTAGTAATGATGAGTACATAATGCAATGTTTTCCTAATTAGGGTTTGTTTCTCATTTTTGGATAGGCCATTAGGTAAGGTTTGATCTGTAAGATAGGTAGTTATATTGGTATATCTGGATTGGTTTTGGATGTTTAGGGCACAAATAACTTGGGATTTATGTGTATCAAATACAGGAAAGGATTTTTCTTCCACCAAGAATTCATTGCAGAATTGATGTTCCTCCAGTTGTAACATGAATTCTAGTATTTCCATTTCATTTGTGGCTCTATTTTATGTTCTTGGAATTTTTTGAAATGTGATAAAAACAAAGTACTTCTTCAAATCCTCGATCATCTACTTATAGGGAATCAAATTCTCATCTTTTTTTGGTACTCTACATTTAATTGATGGATGATGAGTTGAGAATCACCATATACATGTAACTCTATCATTTTCCATTCCATGGCGAGCTTGAGACCGTTTACCAATGCTTCATATTCTAAGATATTGTTGGTGCATGGAAACATCATTTTATATGCCTTAGGTATCTTGTAACTTTTAAATGATAAACAATAACTCTGCTCCAGATCTTTGTTGTATGAAAGAACCATCAAAGTAAATTTCCCATTGATATTTTTTTAAGTGCATTATGGTCTCATCTGGAAACTCTATTATCAATGGTGTTGCATCTTGCAATGGTGAATCAGCTAGTTGATTGGCTAGCACTTGTCCTTTAATAGCCTTTCTGTCGACATACTCTATATCAAATTCACTGAGTATCAGAACCCATTTTTCTAGCATTCTTGTTAATTGTGTCTTTCTTAGGAGGTACTTGAGAGGATAAATCTTTGCAATGAGTTTAACTGTATGCAAGAGCATGTAGTGTCTTAGCTTTTGGGATGCAAAAACAACTTCTAGAAAATCCTTTTCAATTATACTATAGTTGAGTTCATAAGATACCAATGTACTGTTGATATAATAAATTTCTATTTCCTTCTTGGTATCATCCTCTTGTGGTTGCAATACTCCAAGTGATGTAGCCATAGATGAAATATAGAGTAAGAATGTCTTACCATGAATATGCGCCATTAAGATAGGAGGATTAGCCAAATAATATTTTAAATCCTTGAAGTTATTTTCACAGTGTTCATCCCATTTGAAAGGCACTCCTTTATGTAACAATTTCGTGAAAGGTTGTGCTCTATCCGATAGTTGAGACATGAATCTTCTGATTGACTCACATCTTCCTTTGAGAGTCTTCATTTGACTTATATTACTAGGACCTGTCATATCCATGATTTCTTTCACTTTTTCTAGGTCTACCTCAATTCCTTTAATTGATACAATGAATCCTAGGAGCTTTCCTGATTGAACTCCAAATGCACAATTGTTTGGATTGAGCCTTAGTTTAAATTGTTCCATTCTATGTAGTATCTTTCTCAATTCTTTAATGTGAGTTTATCTGATCTTTGATTTGGCTAAGGTATCATCCACATAGTCATACATGTTCTTATGTATCATGTCATGGAAGATTGTCATCATAGCTCATTGATATATAGCTCCGACATTCTTTATCCCAAATGGCATGAAGTTCCAGCAAAATTTTCCCTATGCACATGTAAATGCTATCTTTTCTTGGTCTTCAGGGGTGATCTTTATTTGGTTGTAGTCCAAAAATCCATCCATGAGGTAATAGATTTCATATCCTACCATGAGGTCTATGATTATATCAATGTTTGGCACTAGGAAATCATCTTTAGGAGAAGCTTTGTTTAAATCCCTAGAGTCTGCAAATTTTGATATACTTGTATACTTTAGAAACTGGGACTACATTAGAAATCCATCTTGCATAAGCAATGAACCTCATGAATCTAGCTTTTAAGAAATTGTCTAGCTCTTCTTTTACCAACAATGGTACTTGTGGGTGTTTCTTTCATAATTTATGTTTGACAGGTTTTATCCTAGGAGCTATAGATAAGTGATGCATTATTAATTTAGGATCTAATCTAGGAATATCAGTATAAGACCATGCAAAGTTGATCTTTTTCTCTTTAAGGAACTTAGTGAATTGTGCCTTCGTTTCCTCTGATAGAGATTGTGTCAGATGGAAAAATTGAGGAACTTCCATCATTCCCAGATTAACTGGTTGTGTTGGTTCTATGAGGACTAAAGATCGTTCTTGAAAGTGCTCAGGGAGAATATCAAGTATCTCATCTTTTGGCACCTTTGAGAGGTTTGCACCATCAGATACGTGTTTTATTTTTAACTTTTTTAGAATCTGATCCTGCCACAATGTGGTTTTCACCATCAGTTCTTTTCTTCTTTTTACTTTTCAAATTTTTAATAAGAGACTTGATATCCTCCTCTATCATGTTAATGCTCCTTGCATTGGTGGAAGAGGGATATGATTCACAAGCATTCAAATAGCAGACTAAAGTGTAGTCATTGGGAAAGTTCATTATATGAGTATTTTATGAGTCTGTCTAATCAATCAGTTCAGGATTTACCAAGGATAGTGATTCAGAGGATTCTAAGGATATCACCCCATTAGTATCAAAACTATTAACTGATAAGACAAGTTTCATTAACTTAGCTTCTATATTTTTAGATCATTCAGAGTTAGATCATCATTATTAGGGTCATTGTTAGTGTTATGCAAACCTCTCTCTCTCTCTCTCTCTCACAAAGATGTCTAATATCCTTTGGTACTCCTCTTGTTCTATTAACACGCTCGTGTTTGAATCAATTATACTAGGCATCACCACCTCATCCAATGGTGACAATATTTATATCGTGGGTAGTATTATAACTCTTTCCCCTTTCTAGTAAAGGTGAAAATTTATGGATTACATTTACCTCAATATCCATGGTAGCCTCAGACATTTGATCCCATTCATAATCATGTGAGTATGAGATGTTGTCATTAGATCGATTTAGAAATTCAACAATAGTGATCTGGTGTACCCTATTGGCCATTTGTGAATCAAAGTGTGGTAGATCCAAGACATGTGAAATTGTCACCAATTGACCCCAGTTAGGATGTATATCATGTTTTTTTCTTGTAGAAGATAACTCTTGAAGAGTGTCCAAGCTAATTTCTTATTCTTCCCTTCTTATTTCTTCTTCTTATTCTTGAGGTGCTTCTTCATGGTATTCTCCTTCTTACTGAACTCCTAGAGAATCTTCTTCTTCCCCCTCTACTTCTTGGACATTAGTTTGTGAAAAAAAGGGAACATGGTGTTCTAGCTATTCTCCAAAATTAGGTACATACCATTCTCCTTGGGATTCTGGGTTCTCAGTACCTATATGTAATAATCTTTCATATGTCCAGGGTACGAGTTCAGATTCTTCTTCATCTTTGTCACTTCCTTTATCAAAGATTGGACCATCTCTTGAGGTAGGATGTTCTTTTTTTTTTATTGAAACCTAATCATGTCTTGCCCTTAGTGTCCTTAAATTCCATACGAATTGGCTCAATGAGTCCTTTTCCTTTATCTCCAAAAGTTCCCTTCCCTTTGTATCTCATTTGTTTGAGAAGATCATAACCTTTTCCATATTTTTTGGGAGATATATCAACATGTTTTAATTCATTTTCTCATTTTTCCCTTTTATAGATCGATGCCAAGACTGCTTTATCTTCTTTTTCTTCTTCTTGAGAGGTTGTGGCTTTAACCATTCTAGTGGGTTCATGAATAACTTTTCCTTTTGAGGTAGAAGGTGAAAATTATAGGGAAGGTCTCCTATATGATCTTGGAGATATAGAACTATTAGTCAATGATGGCATTGTATCCAATTTGTATTCCCCCATGCTAGTTTCTTCAAATTTTAAATTTTTTCCAAAGCTTCTAATCACCATGTCTTTAGAGGTTTCTGCTAGGAACTCTTTTGGAACTTCCTTGTACTAAGGAACCATACTGTCTACCTTGATGTTGTTGCAAGTGTAGCTTGAATCTGTAGGGATTGTTACTTCCACTCCATTGTGTGGGAATTTGATACATTGGTGGTAAGTAGATGGCACCGCTTTCATTTCATGTATCCAAGGTCTCCCTAGTAATATGTTATAGGCTAGTGGTAGATCAAGAACTTGACAAATCACATTGTGTTCAATTGGTCCTATTCTTATTGATAAAACAAATAGTCCTTTGTATGACCTTTCCTCCTCATCATAGGCATTGATGGTTATCTTACTTCTTGAATCAATTATATGTTCTGAAAGACCCAATGCTTTGACTAGATTGAGACTAGTGCATATATTCAAACATGCACCTCCATCTATCAATACACATTTTATATGGTGTTTGTGGATCAAAACTTCAATGTGTAGAGGCTGAATAGGGGGATGAGTCAAAGATTGATCATCCTCTTCTGCAAAACAGAGGTAATGCATATGTGATATGTGATTGATCATTGCCTATAATTTGTATACATCTATGTCCTTCAGAACATTATCTTAATGTCAGGCTTGTTCAAGAACTTCCCTATGCACTGAAGAGATTTTTAGCAACTCAAATACAAAAATTTGAGATGAGGTTATTTGCAATTGGTCTACCAAGTTATAGTTAGTAGATGGTATGGGAACCGTTTGTCTTGAAGTTGATGGTTTTGGAATTGTGACAATAGGTGGTTTGGATGATGTTTCTTGTTTGGATGAGGAATTAACCCCTTTGAATGTAATTTGTGCTTGGATTTGTGTTACCACATTTGAGTGTGCCGACTTTTCCTTGACACATTTTATAGTGATCAAATTGATTGATTCGTTCTTTATGTCCAACATATTGATCATATTATCTTTATGAGAATAGGTGTATTTGACTTCATTTCCTTTTTCTTTAGAGGCTTCTCCTTTTTCATAGTTAGGAAATGGTTTATTATAGGTTGTGTGATATTCATTAGATGTGTGCCCTTCCACTTTGATTTTTCCTCCATCGATGAGATCTTGTACAAAATTCTTGTGTTTGACACAATCATTGGTCTTGTGTCCTTTGTTTTTATGGAACTCATAATAGGCATTATCATTCCATCATATTAGTTTTACTTTTGGTTCCCAAGTTTTTAAATCTGATAAAGTAATGAGTTTGTTGTCCAAAAGAGATTACAAAACCATTTCAAGAGGCTCTCCCAATGGAGAAAATGTCCACTGTGGTCTAGACACCCACAGATTATTCTTGTTAGTATGATTGTTTTCTCATGGTATTCTTGTTGTTGCCTTAGCTTCTTTGATTTCTTATAGGCTATTTGTAAGATTAAACATAGCCGGTTTAATGTTTGTATTTGAATATTCCATCACTCCATGATTAACAACATTTTTGTTCTTGTTCCACTATTTAGGTTTGTTTTTATAGTTTTTAGTGGATTTTTTGTCATTATAAAGCGTAATTTCTCCTTTTTGACCATAGCCTCTTCAACACGAATAGTGTTCTTAATCATTCTATCAAAACTAGGAGAATCTTTCATTTATAACACATAGTTCATTTTAGGTACTAAGTTATTTATGAAGAACTCCATCTTTTCCAATTTAGGTATTTGTCTTGAGTACCTTGCAAATTATTTCCTCCATTGTTGTAAGAAATGTGAAGGATTCACCTATTTTTTGTTTGGTATTACAAAGATCCATCATGGTAACACTATGTAGTATGTTATAGGAGTAGTGTTGGACAAATATTTGAATCAACTCCTTAAATTTTTTTCTACTAGGTGTGAGTTTGGAAAACTATTCCATGGCTTGTCCTCCAAAACTTGTCAGAAATAGTCTCATCAAGTACTCTTCTCTTTTGTAAGTGCTGTGAGTTTCATTTACATTTGATATAGTTGTTTAGAGAGTATTGATATAGGTGTTTATATCTCTTTAGCCTTCAATCATTCGACATCATAATCTTTAGGAAGTTTAACCCCAAGAGAAGCTAGGTGGAGAAAATATTTCTCTTTGTCTTCCTCAATAATTTTCTCCAAGGTCTTTTGAAACTTCCCACTTTATTTGATTATATTTTATTCTTCTTTCGATATTTCTTCATCACTATCTGAGTCAACAAAGGTAGGTCATGATTTATTTCTTCTTGAATTTCTCTTTCATCTTGGTTATCATCTTGGTCATGTTGGAAGTACAATAATGGGAAAGAAAGATACTAAGAGGGGGGGGGGGGGGGGAATCAGATCTTAAAACTTNCTAAGAGGGGGGGGGGGGGGTGAATCAGATCTTAAAACTTAACCACTTAAAACAAATTCATCCACATTCATACATATATGAATTTAACCTAACATCAGATAGTATCCACAACATGAAATATATAACTCCTAACATAGAATTTTGGTAACCCAGAAACCCAAATAGGTAAAATTGGGGTGGGGATGACACCCACAAAATCTTCACTATTGCAGCAATAAAGTGTGCATGTTAGAACTACAAGAGTTTGATTATAAAATGAAATCTACTTGGTTAAAGGTCTGTTTGGTTAAGAAATAGAGATCATTACAATCTACCTTGTCAAAGGATTTCAACTTACAATAAAGTAAGCACTTGGCTAAGAGATTTAAAATAGTCTACTAGAACAACTCTGTTAAGAGATTTCACCTGATACACTTGTTAGAATGTTTCAAGTAGTGATCCTTTGTTATGTACTTAGATGCTAATGATGGATCTTCTCTTTCCAATACCTTCTATGATCTCACAATCTAATATCTCTTTACTCTTCTCTTCACTTCTCTAATATTCTTCTTGATCTAAGCTTCTTCTCAAAATAACTCACTGTTCATCTTTTATGAACACAACAATCCTTCTCTCTCACATTGTATCTCTCTCTTTTATTTTATATTTCTTATAGGGTTAGAAGCAATCTTATATGTCTTTATGGATCTGGTAGCGAGATCTAGATCAACGATCAAGATCTATTATTTATGCCCCCAAGGCATTCTGTTTTCTTGATTGGCTTCATGCCATGTATAGTATAAAACAATCAAATGCATAATTAACTCAATAGAAAAATATCAAATGCATACATATGTCAGCCCAAATCTCATACAAGTCAGCCTAAACATTTCACATCAAAGTTTGAATCAATCCTGACATGTATGCAAAAACTATTCTGCTTGACACTTAACATCTCTATCGCTCAGCACTTAATATTCTACTCAGCTCGGCGTGATGTAACTCGACAACCTAAAAAATTGCTCGGCAATGTTGCTTAGCCTTGAATGTTTAGCTCAGCCACAGTGATAACCAACTAAAACTACCTAAGTAAATGACTAAGTTTTGGTCACTAATCATCAACAAAACTTAGGGATTAACAATCTCCCCCTTTGATATTAGTGGAAAAAATACACTTATCATTTCTTTTGATTCATTCCATCCAAAAATTTTCCTAAGTACACAATGTAATCCCCCTAGGAATGTACACCATACTACATACAAAATTTTACATAGTATACATGCCTACAAAAAAAATATTTACATTGATACTTGTATTTATCTTCTTACGTTGTATCCCTGTCAGTCCTGTCAGACTGATCTTCTTACATTGTATCCCTATCAGTCCTATCAAATTCCCCCTTGTTTTTGTCACTAATTGCAGGTGGGGTCAAGTTATACTTATCTAAAAATTGTTTATGAAGTTGTAAGGTGGATGCAAATGCAGTGTCCCAACTGTCCTTAACAAACTTCATAATCTCTAATTTGACTTCGAGCTCGGCAGCTAGACTTACTATTCTTTTTGCAGTGGAGAGATGCAAATTTATCTTAACCAATTATTTTGCAGCTAAAAGTTCTTTCTGAATTACCTCCAGATGAGGTATCATGTTTGTCTAGATAGTAATCAATTTGGTCCTAATCCAACCATCTTTAGCCATGAGCTCAACTATCCTCCTTTGTGCATTTGTCAATCTATTAAAGTGTAAGGAGCTAGTCCTAGCATCCATACTCAGTGAACTTCCAATTGATTTTAATTCTGATTGAAATTTATCTATGGCTTGTAGATTATCCTTTGTGAAGAGTTCAACATTACATAAGTTCTTATACAAAGAATAAACATTAGTTGCAACTTCCTCCAAAATTTCTACAAGAGAGGAAAGTTCAACCTGCTTTACCGCAATCCCTCCTGAGATTTTTTTCAGTACTTTGTTCTCAAATTTCCTCTCGGACCATTGCAATAACTTCTCATTAGATTCAATGTTGTCATCATTCACTTTTTGCACAATATGAACTAACTGTTCAAGTATAGGAGCTTGAGGATTTTCATCTTCCATATCAAAAGATTTTACAAATATATCCTTGATGTCATGTAACACCTTCTTTTTCTTCTTCTCTCTTTTCATTTCTTCTTGCCTTTTCTTCCTCTTGAGTAATTCTTGAAGAGTCTCAATCTGTTCATAAGATAAAACATTGGGGTCCCATGGTGGAATCACAATAACTTCATCTAATGTGGCATTAGGAGTGGGAGACTTCTTCCTCATGATTTTCCTCCTCTTAAGTTCTGGTGAGCTATAGCTTGACTTTGTTTCCTTAATACCTTTTCTTGTATGAGTAGTAGTCACCATTACTTTTTCCAATTCCATCAAAATTTCCTATTGATCAGGCATACCACTTTTTTTGAGTCTAGTGGGAGTAGATGATGTCGAGTGTGGTAAACCAACCAACACTTGTATTGCCTCTTGTTCCTTAGGTTCATTGTCAATATCCCTCATCTCCTCACCACTATCTAAGACTATTTTCACAACCTCTAAAATAGGTGAATTTTGTGTAATTACCTCTTGTTCATCTATTTTCTCCTTTTCTTCTTCCTTTGGTTCAACTTTATCCTAAGGTTTCTCTTGAGTTATCTCTCCATCTTCCTTTGTACTCTTCTCTCCTTTAGTCTCAGTAGCCCTAATAGGCAATTCTATAGTTTTTTCTCTTAGCTCATCCTGACCCTCGGAATCCAAATTGCTAGAGTCATCAATTGTTACATCAATTGGACTATCTATTGTCAGATCAACAGTGTTTACTGTCTCTATTTTTTATTTTGGTTTTGCTCCAGTCTTTTCAGGCTCAGTAGAAATTTTCTCTTTTTCTTTCTGTGGTGTAGGGGTGGTTTCAATTTCTTTAGCCTTCGGCTCAGATGTTCCTTCATCAGTCTTCTTTTCTTTTGGAGAAATCAATCCAAAGATTTCCTTCCAAATCAATCTTTTCTCTGTTGTACTACACTTTCAATATCATTTTTCAAAGTAGCATAACCTCTCTGTTTAGGTATGAATTTATGCTTATACTCCTCAACAAATTTTTCTCTCTATTTCTTAGTCAGCTCAGGAATGACTTGAGCTAATGTGCCTTCTTGAATCTGTCTCTCAGTTGTGAGTGAAAATTCCCATTTTATAGATAGAAAATCATATAACTCACTTGGCACATTGTTTCCTATCTCTATGGGAGTTAAATTGAAATTGCACATCATATCTAGTAGTGCCTCTTAAAATTTGTGCTTATCTTGTAACTTCCATTTCTCATATTTGATAAACTTAAAACCAGATAACCCTGCAGAATCTCTCAAATTCTCACATACCTCATTAATATAAGTGGGACTCTTGAATGGTGTTGTTGGTATGTTGCTGGGTTCATCAGTTTCAGTCTTTTCTTCATCACTTTCTGAATCCATATGTAGTTTCCTTCTAGGTCTCTTTACCTGTAGGCTTGGAACAACCTTTGTTGTAAATTTAGTCTTTGATCCAGAACTACTCTCTCCAACCTTCTTCTTTGCATATACATTTGTTTTCACTGCTGGAGATGTAACAATAGATGCCCTTGTCCTTGAATGATTGGCAATGGGAGGGGTAACTTTAGGTTTTACTTGACTCAGCTTGGTTACCTTGGCTACTAATGGTTTCTTTCCTTTTTCCTTAACAGGAATCTCTTCTTCAGATTCACTAACTTATACTTCTTCTTCTTCAGATACATCTTCTCCTTGTCTAGTAGATATGCCTAGAGTTTCATCCTCTAGCTCCTCATCACTCGGAAATCCAACCATTTTCTTTAGATTTTTCACAATTTTTTTCCTCTTTCTCTCCATGGCTCCTGTCTTAAGATTCATAGATATCTTTTCCTTAGCTTCATCATAATTTCCAAATCTCTTTGTTTTTGTATCAATCTCCTCTGCTAGGAGTGTTGTGATAGCTGTTGATGTTTCATCATTGTTAACTTCATAGGGAAATGGCTCTATCCATGATACCCTAGGTGTCATAGCCTGAATGTATGTGTAATCTGTCTCAACTAGAAAACATATCTCCTCATAGTGCTTTTACACAAGTGAACTAGGAATTCTAGACCTCAACCTCATTCTCTTTTTGAATTCCACAAAGTAGTTTCCCATAATACTATTGAAATTATTGCCTAATTGTTGAATACATTCACTAATCTGCACAGTAATAGGTCTATCCTTCTTCCAAACAATATTTCCCAGTGTAGAAAATGACTTATGTACATAGAATAATATGCAAAATAGTAAAGATCCAAACTTACATGATGAGCTTTTAGCTTTTCTGATCGATAGTAAGTTCTTAGCTAGTTGTGTCAATTGTAGCTTAGCAAGGTCATAGGTGTGATTCTTCTTGACTATCTTCCATGCTTGGTCCACAGCTATGTAGGGAACAATATCCAGTCAGATCGACTGATAGATGTTATATGCTAAATGTAGACCTCTGAATTCAACACAAATACAACATAGTCTTTACACAATCGCTCAATTCACAAGGACAAACATGAATTGTTTATTCTGCAAATTCGATTGAGGCGACCTATTGCCTCCTAATTAGTTGTGGATGTTGAGTTTTACCCTCAGAACAAGAGCCAACAACCTAACCATTGCTAACATGGAGGATTTTAAGAATGCAAGATGAGAAGAATTGCCATTAATCTCATGAAATCTGCAACTAGTCTATGAGAAAATGCTCTTAATCTATGAATTGAGAA
>MU224425.1:904534-918002 GCA_018584345.1 Thuja plicata
TTTTTAGCTAATAATCATTGAGAATTTAGGAATTAAATATAATGTCAGATTTATGCAAATTTGGGTTTTCTGCATTTGAAACTCAGTCAATTAAAGTCAATTAGGAGAAGAATTTGCCTAATACAATAGGACTTCAAAGATGAGAAAATTGAAGGAATGCACCAAAATTGATTAGGATTATTAGGTGCCAATTTTGGGGTGTTACATTTTTCCCCTCTTTGAATTGATGTGTGAGAAGTGCATTGATTCAAAGAATAGTCTGAAGTGAAGATCAGAATCAAGGTTAGATTGCCTCAATGTCCACTGAGAGCTGATGAAGATCTAGAACTATCTCCAGAATCAGGGTTAGATTGCCCCAATATGAAGGTAAGTCCTCTGAGATCCAGGTTAGATTTCCTAGATAACGGTCTAAAGAGTTTTTGAGAGTCATCTTCAGAATGAAGTGTAACTTTCAGGAAATAGGGTTAGATTGCCCCAATACCCAATGAGATTTCAAGAATCATCTCCAGAATGAAGCTTAGTCCCCCAATGTCTAGGTTAGATTTCCCGAACACTGGTCAGATTGATATCTTTCACAAGACTATCCCCAGAACAAGGCTCAACCTTTAGGAGTCAGGGTTAGATTGCCCCAATACTTGTCTCAAAAGATAATCAATTTAGGACTCTCTCCAAAATGAAGCGTGATCCTTGAGGATCCGAGTTAGATTGCTTAGATACCTAGCAAGATAGATGACGTGATGAAAAGATTCAAGATCATGGAATATCCAATTTTGACCATAAGGTACGTAAAAATGAATATGCCCCAAGTGATGAGATGCCCCTAGTGATGGGGACTTTTTATTCAGATCAGATTGATTCGAGAATAATGCAAAAATATCAATGATGCAATCATCTTTCCCCCTCGGGAGAGAAATTGAAAGAAGACACATTGTAGTGATGAGAGCGAGAAATCGCAGAAAAAGATAGATCAAGAGAGAGCAGAATCAATTTTAGAGCAATCGAGAGGTCCTGTTGATTAGGTTTGAACATAGTTGACTAGAATTGACTAGAGTTGACTTTGATGAAAAGATTGTAGAAACTGAGAAAAAATGATGATAAGAGATAATCCTGACAAGAGAGCAATGCCAGAAACATGAATGCACAAGCATATATAGAAGTGTCAGATTTTGATTTTGATCATGAAAATTGATTGAGCATATAGATGAAGATAGAGAGAGAGAATAAAACACTCATGTAGATGAGAAGAAGCCATGATAAAAGATGAGGACCATTGAAGAATGAGAAGATAATGAAGAGAGCACCAAATTACCACAATGCAAGCCTAAAATGTGAATGCAAGCCTACAATGCAAATGCAATCCTAGGACTTTGGTTGTTGGACTCATCATATTTATCATCATCAGGTGCTTTTGGATCATCAGAGTCAATACAATCCTTACTGGTGCCGCTGCAACCATAAGAATATGAATATGATTTTCATCAGATAAAATATAGGAAATGAACATAAGCACTGAGGCACAAAAGCCAAGGTGACCTGAACATTGTTTCCAGCTTAATATAGTAATAATTCACAAGTAAACAAACACAACAATAACAGTCAAGGAGATAGTTCCAACCTCTCCTTGGCATACAAATAAACAAGATCGAGGGATGTGAGGCTTTTCCACCTTAATGCAGAAGCTCTTATCACATACACCCTATTTATTTGACATTGCTGGATCATCGAAACCACACCAACAAGCAGTAGACAAAGAAAATATCAATGAAATCCATAAGAACAGATAACATACTAAGAAAGAGTCAATCATATCTCAGCATGTTTCAAGGTTTACAAATGCGTCTATGTTTAGGGTGTTAAGAAACACCATTATGCTTGTGAGTGCAATGTGTTTGATTGCTATCGAGAGATGTTTATGTCGCGAGATATCCGAAGTGTGTTGAAAAACATAGATGTGTCCAAAGAGAGTGTTGAAAAACACTATTTGATTAAGGTGTTGAAAAACACCAGTTTGTGCCGGTAGAAAGTTGTCCTTCAGGACTGACAAGATTACTTACTCAAGTGTAAACCGAAGCACGATCAAAATGGGGAGCCATGCCCCCAAGTAGCGAATGGATCGAAGCCGAACAAAATGATAGAAAAATGAAGGGAGAAACCTCAGCAATGTAGCGACAGTAGGCAGCCTTAGTGAGAACCACTGGTGACTGTCACAAGAGATTCTCAAGCATAAAGATCGATAATGAGATCTAGGCATTAGCAGGCAGACACAGTGAGGACCACTAGTGACTGATGCAAAAGAGAGTCTTAAGAAGAGATGAACCACTATGAGGCATCGGTAGGCAGACACAGTGAGATCCACTGGTGACCGATGCAAGAGAGAGTCTCAAGAAGAGACGAAGTGTTATGAAGCATCGACAGGCAGACACAGTGAGATCCACTGGTGACCGATGAAAAAAGATAAAAAAATGCCCACTAGACCAGGAACATGCCCCCAAGTATGACCAGTTTCAATCCATGTGAGGTCAAGAAAAATCTTGAAGATGACTTAAAGCAAATACACACTAAAGCAGGAAAGCAAACTAAAGCTAGAAAGCAAACTGAAACAGGAAAGCAACTGCAAGAAAGCCAAGACATGCTGCGACAGATAAAGCATTGTGAAACAAGAGGTGCCTATTTACCAGGTTTTCACCATCTTGGCAGAATTTATTTTTGCTACCATGACGCTTGTTTACTAGGTTTTCATCAATGGCACTTTTTTCTCTTTTTTTTTTAATTTTTCAATTTTTTAATTTTTTGTTCTTTTTTCTTTTTTTTTTTGTATTTTTGAATTTTTGAATTTTTTTGATATTATCAAGGTGCCTGTTTACCAGGTTTTCACCAAGATAATAGATACATCAAAGTTCCTATTTGCCAGGTTTTCACCAAGATAATAGATACATAAAAGTTCCTGTTTGCCAAGTTTTCACTAAGATGATCATTTTTTTAGGACATTTTACAATTTTTAGGATTTTCTTAGAAATAAAGTATGTACATGAGCATGCAAAAGATATCTTAACTATAGAATTTATTCAGGTGAAGAGTGTTGATGGGCTCTTTGAGTGGTTCACCTTCTGTAGTGGAGAGCTGATAAGCGCCGGACCCAAATACTACAGTAATGATATAAGGACCAAGCTAGTTTGGCTCAAACTTCCCTTTCTGAGTCTGCTATTGTTGATTTTTAGGATTCTCTCTCAGGACGAGATCACTTGTTTGGAAGTCTCTTGGTTTGAATTTCTTATTATAGCTCTTTGATCTCCTCTTTTGGTATGCTTTGAGATGATCGAATGCCACCTTCCAATGTTCATCCAGTAACTCAATCTCTTGAAGTTGAGATATTCTCATGTCATCATCTATAATGAGGCCTCTCAAAGAGACTCGCAATGTAGGAATCTCAACCTCAATAGGCAGTACAAAATCTATGCCATAGACTAAAGCAAAGGGCATGGCCCCTGTTGGCATTCTGATACTAGTGCGATAGGCCCATAAAGCTGGATTTATCTGGAGGTGCCAATCCCGTCCAAAATTGTGTACCGTATGGTGCAGGATCTTGAGAATTGTTTTTTTAGAAGCTTCAGCTTGCCCATTACCCTGGGGCTAATAAATAGAAGACCAATGTTGGATGATCTTGAACTTAGCACATAAATTTTTCAGATCTTTATTCTTGAACTATCCCCCATTATTAGTGATAATAGAGGAAGGTACACCATATCTAAAAATAATGTAGTTTAAGATAAACATAGCTACAGATTTTCCATCAGCTACACTGAGAGGCACTGCCTCAACCCATTTAGTAAAATAATCTGTAGCAGTGATGATGTACTTGTGTCCTCTTGAGGAAGATGGATATATCTGCCCTACTAAGTCGAAATCTCACTGTTGAAATGGCCAAAAGGTGATAAAAGGAATGAGTTCCTTAGCTGGAGCATGAATCAAGTTTCCATGGAGTTGACATTACTTACAAGATTTGGCAAACTGCATAGCTTCCTTCTCCATATCGGGCCAATAATAACCAGCTCTAATAATTTTATGAGCCAATGTCAGGCCATTTGAGGGAGAACCAAAAATTCCTTCATGTACCTCTTCTAACGTGCGTGTAGACTCATCAGGTTCTAGACACCTGAGGAGGGTACCGTCTAGACCCTGTCTATACAAGTCATTTTCTACGATGACGTACCATGAAGCACTACGGATTAGATGGAATTTTTATTTTCTAGTATATGTGTTAGGAATAGTTTGGTTATGGAGATAGGAGTATATGTGGTGGTAGCAAGAAGAATCATGTCCAATTACTGAACATACCATCTTGGAGCCAGGAGAGTCATAGGCAGGGTAGCATAATGTCTCCACTAGGAACTCATGTCTGAAATTATTCTCTAGCATTTGAAACATAGAGGCCAAAGTAGCCATAGCATCAGCTACTTTATTATCCACCCAGGGAATTCGCTAAAAAGTGACATGTACAAAATAATTCTTAAGGCTGTCAACCATCCTTTTATAGGGTACCAACTTTTCATCTTTGGTTTGATAAATATTGTTGACTTGATTGATAACTAGTTGTGAGTCTCCAAAGAATTTTAATTCATCCAATCGCCATTCAATAGCAATCTTGAGTCCATTGATCAGAGCTTCATACTTGGCAGTGTTATTGGTACAAGGAAACATCATTTTATATGCCTTTGGTAAGGAGTATTGTTGCGGTGTGATAAACAAAATTCTAGCTCCTGACCCCTGATGGGTTAACGAACCATCAAAGAACATTGTCCATGTTTGATGTGTGAGAAGCATAATGGACTCATCTAGGAATTCCATCTTTAATGGTTGGTGATTTGTAAGAGGTGCTTCAGCTAATTGATCCACGATCACCTATCCTTTATTAGCTTTTCTCTCAACATATACAATATCGAACTCACTAAGGAGCATGACCCATTTAGCTAGTCTACCTATGAGGGTAGCTTTACTGAGTAAGTATTTCAATGGATTGATCTTTTCAATCAACCTCTTAGTGTGAGCCAACATGTAGTGTTGTAGCTTCTGGGAAGAAAACACCACTGCTAAGAAAGCCTTCTCAATTACTGAATAATTCATTTCGTAAGAGACCAATGTTCTGCTGATGTAGTAAATGGCTCTTTCTTTATGATTTGGATCTTCTTGGGCCAAGAGAGAACCCAAGGATGTTTTTGTCGCTAAGATATATAGGATCAAAGGATTCCCTTGAATGGGAGGCATCAGTATGGGTGGATTAGCTAGATACTATTTAATTTGTTGAAACCCTTGTTCACATTCTTTGTTCCAGTCATAAGTCACACCTTTATGCAGGGTTTTGGTGAGAGGTTGTGACTTGTCAGCTAATTGCAAGATAAACCACCTGATAGATTGGAGTCGACCTTGAAGACCCTTGATTTGTCTAATATTACAGGGTGGTGGCATTTCCATTATAGCTTGTACCTTTTCCAGATCCACCTCAATTCCTTTTGCTGAAATAATATAGCCAAGTAATTTTCTAGAAGTAACCCCAAATGCACATTTCTTAGGGTTTAGACGCAACCTAAATTTCTCCATATGATCTAGTATAGGACCTAGATCAGTGAGATGTGTTTTTCTATCCATACTCTTGGCAAGCGTATCATCCATGTAGTCCTCCATTGTCCTATGCATCATGTCATGAAATATTGTAGTAACAGCTCTTTGATAAGTATCCCCAGCATTATTTAAACCAAAGGGCATAACATTCCAACAAAATGTACCCCATGCACAAGTAAAAGCTATTTTCTCTTGGTCTTCTGGCACAATTTTGATATGATTATAGCCAGAAAAGCCATCCATTAAGGAATACATCTCATATCCCACTGTCATATCCATGATCATGTTAATATTGGGAAGTGGAAAATCATCTTTAGGGCATGCCAAATTTAAATCTCTAAAGTCTGTGCAGACCCTAATAGATTTTTCATTTTTGGTTACTGGGACTATATTAGAAATCCACTCTGCATAATCAATCGCTCGGATGAACCCAACTTTCAAAAGTTTTTCCAATTCTGCCTTGATCAGTAAAGCTACATGCGGATGCATCTTTCTAAGTTTTGTTTGACAGGTTTCACACCTAGTGATATTGATAAGTGATGCATAATGAGGTTAGGATCCACACCTAGCATGTCAGAATATGTCCATGCAAAATTTATCTTTTTCTCTTGGAAAAACTCTGTAAATTCCTTAAGTTCCTCTGAAGATAATGACTTAGCCACATGAATGATGTGTGAATGTTCTTCTGTTCCCAGATTTATTGGTTGAGTAGGTTCAATTAACACTGATGAGCATTCCTACAAGTGACTCAGAAGCACATCAAGTACCTCACCCTCAGGCGCCTCAGAGAGGTTTTCACCTTCGGGTATGTCTTTTCTTTTTACTTTTTTTGGCTCTGATACTGCCACAACGTGGTTTTCACCATCAGAGCGCTTATTTTTTCTTCTTTTAATTTTCTGACTAATGTACTTGATGTGAGCCTCGGTCATTTTGACACTTTCTTCACTAGTGGAGGACATTATGGGCTTAATAGCATGAAGGTAGCAGGCTAAGGTGTAATCATTCTGGAATGTAAGGACTTCACTGGATGAAGAAGAGGAATTATAGTCTATTAATTCAGGATGTTGGAGGGAAAGAAATGTGATAGGTTCAAGTGCGTCCACAATATAGTCATCATCGAAAGCGTTAACTAGCAAGAGGGGATCTAGACCGATCTCATCCAAAGGTGTGTTTGAATCCTTTTGATCTCTAACGACCAAAGTAGAAGACATGTCAACACCTATAGACTTAGACTCATTAGGCTTTTCACTAGACTCCTCACTCACGTCGAGAGGTCTTTCATAAGATCTTGCTGACAAACTATCAAACTCATACTCATGAGAGTCTATATCTGAACTCTGACTTGGGTGCTTGCACCATGAAGGTTTTTGAGTTCTTGTAATACTAGTCTATTCTTGTGTCCACTGTTCTTGAAATCCTAGTGGTATGTACTCTTCTCCTTTGAAGTTAGGATCTTATGAGTCTTTCCATTGCTCATAAGTAAGTGTCTCAAATGGAGTAGTTTGATCAGAATCACTATCTTTTTTAGCAGTATAGGTACATGGCACAAACTTATATGGCTCAGCAAAGAATGCTGCCAGGTCTGGAGGGATGGGATAAGGAAAGCAATCCTCATTTGAGCTATCTTGTATAGTGTCAGTTGTAGTTGTACTTTGAGGTTCTGGTGTAGGCTCTATTTTTGGCACAAATTTATTGATCCCTAGATGAAATATAACCTTTTTGAAACCTAACCCAGTGGTATCTTTTGTCTTTTGACCTATAGCTTGAATAGGTTCCACTAACCCATTGCCATTCACACCTAGAGGGCCACTTCCTTTGTACCCAAAATGTTTCATAATATTAAGACCCTCGCTGTTAGGATTTAATTCACAAGTCAGGGTAGTTTTTTTAGCTGTGTTCTTTCCTTTACAAAGCCAAGCTTTGATAGCTTTGTCCTTGTCTTCATCTTCCAATGGTGTATTAGCCCTTACAAATGTACCCTCATAAACTACCTCAGGGGTAATGGAAGATTTATTATGTTCAAAAGGTCTCCCATAAGACCTAGGAGATAGAGGAAGAGCCACTAATGACAGCATAGGCTCCATTTGATATCCCCCCATGCCCATATCTATCATTTTTAGTGTTTGTTCCTTGTCTTTAAGCTGGGCATCACATAGTTCTATGCATTCTCTATTAGTCAGAACAAGACTGTCAGCTGATTGAGTGAGAGCATTACAAGAATATCCCATGCTAGTAGGAACAGTCACCTCTGTGCCTTGAAAAGAAAATTTGATACACTGATGGTATGTAGAAGGAACCACTTGCATCTCGTGAATCCACGGTCTTTCTAGTAAAATATTATACACAAGAGGAAGGTCTAGCACCTGATATATGACATATCTTTCAACTGGGCCAACCCAAATGGGTAGCACAACTAGACCTTTAGATGTTCTCTCTTCCTCATCATAAGCTTTTATGGTAACTCTCTTGCGGGAATCTATGCGGTCCTTGCCATAACCTAGTTGAGCAAGAAAATGAGCAGAGCAAATATTAAGACCAGCATCATTATCAATGAGCATGCGATAGACTAACTGTTTACCTATCATGACTTCTATGTGCAGAGGAGCATTGTGCAAGTGACTAATTGAGTGATCATCTTCTTCAGAGAAGGATAAGTAATGTGGTGAGGTCAAATGACCCACCATGGATTGAAACTGATCCAAGTTGATATCTTTGGGGACATTATCTTTAGTGAGAGCTTTGTCCAAAATCTGCCTATGAGCAGGCGAGATTTTTAATAGCTCAAAAATAGTTATCTGAGCATTGGTCCTTTGAAGCTGGTCAAGGATGCTATAACCAACAGTAGGAGGCGTAGGGACCACCTTTGCGGACTTGTTGGTAGAACCAACAACAATCTTATTCACAGTTTGTTTTGGCGTAGACATAGCAGTAGGAGGGTTAGGACCCTTGATAGTGATTCTAGTGTTAGACTGATTAACAATGTTCGCACAATCCCGGGATGTTTAAGATTGAGAGTCAGGGCCTCTTACAACAAATGGGATTCTAGGTTTAAAAACATTCCCACTTCCCTTTCCGGTAAACATATTGCAATATTCCACTCCCATTGGCTCAATCATGTTGATCACATTATCGTAAGTGGCATTGGCATAATTAACTTTGGAATTATTATTCTGAGCGTTGGAGGATTCACCTTTCTCATGACAAGGGAAGGGGTCTTTGAATGCTTGATGATCCAAATTCTTGTTATGATTCCCCACAAAAATGACTTGGTCATCAATCAAGTCTTGAACTTTATGTTTTAATTGGTAACAAATAGCAGTCTTGTGACCTTTATTCTGATGGTAATCACAGTAATCATTCTCTTTCCACCAATGAGGTGTTTGTTGGGGATCGTATAAAAATTTCTCCAAAGGAGTAAGAATTTGATTTTGCACCAAAGTTTTGAAAACCACATCAATTGATTCTCCTAGAGGGGTAAATTCATGCTTGGGTCGTGGTACCCAAGGTTTGTTGCCAGCAAATTTAGAGGGTTGTTGAGTGTTGGTCACAACCTTTGTGATAGCTTTGGTCGCTTGCATACCCACGGTGAGATTAAAGACCGGTTTTGAAGAATTTTAATTCATGTTATCAACCACCCCATCGCTCACAACATCTCTATTTTTGTTGGGGAATTTACCTTTGTCTTTGTTGGATGATGATGAATTTTGCTTGTTATCTTTATATAAAGTCAATTCACCTTTTTTAACCATGAAGTCTTCTATTATCACAGCCTGTTTTATCATACTATCAAAGTTAAGGGGACCTTGAAGTTGGACTTGATACCCGAAGTCAGGGGTGAGATTATCCAAGAATATATCGAGTTTCTCAGACTCGGGTATTTTGTGAGGGTACTTTGTGTAAAGTTGTCTCCATCTTTGGAGAAATGTCAAGAATGGTTCCCCTTCTATTTAAGGTTGCAAAAATCCCTTATGTTAACAGGATGTTGAACATTATGAGAATAGTGTTGCATAAAAATATTAGTGATCTCGTCAAAATTTTTGATGCCAGTGGGCAATCATGAGAACCATTCCATAGTGGGCCCACCTAAACTTCATGGAAAAAGATGCATCAAATACGTTTGATCATGTATAAAATCCATTGATAAGGCACCAAATTCTCTTAAATGATCTTGGGGATCTCAGGTACCTAGGTACTTGTCATACTTTGGGAGCTCTACACCTTTGGGAAAAGGTTGCATAACAATACTCTTATCAAACAGAAAAGGACATATACTTTCCATTGTGAACTGTTGTGTAGGTTTGTCCTTATCTTTCATAAGTTGGCTAAGTTGTCCTTGCATGTCATGAATTATCTTATGCAACTTAGAAGTTTTAGTTTCCTCTTCTTTAGCGACAAGTGTATCCAATTGGAAGTTCGTGGGTAATTTTAGTCCTTGATTTGCTAAATCTAGGAAATATTTTTCTTTGTCTTCCGCAAGGAGTATCTCCATCATTTTAATAAGAGCTTTATTAGAATTTGTTGTGTCTATATCATTCTAAGTGATAGGGTCATCATCAATGCCAAGAATTTCATAAATACTTTGAGTTTAGTCTTGACCCTGGTGTTTCTCTTGACCTTGTTCATGTTGAGATTGGTCATGGCCTTGTGTGTAATCGAAAGGAGACGTCATGTTGTTAACGTGAGATTGTTTTGTATGCACTCCTTCAGTATGAGAGTGAGAAATCATAGTCGATGTTCTCTTCGGTGAATCAAAAGGATTGAAATGTGAAAAAGGATCACTAAGGCAACAAGGGTCATTAACAGGATCGACCCAAACAGATGGCTTCTTTGAGATAAATGGATGATGTTGATCTTGAAACAATGGATTAGAACAAAACTGAAGCACTGGCTTTGGATTTGGAATTGGGTCCACACTGAACAGGGAAGAGGAATGTGATGATCCCTCTTGGTTATCCACTTGAATAACAGGTTCAGAATGAGCTTTGCCTTGATTGTGAGGTTTACTTTTAACTACTTTAGAATCGCGCATAGGAAAGATAGTACAGCTCCTAGTCATAATAGGCATAGACAAAGCTGGTACAAGAGGAAACTTAAGATCTGACTTAGAACTCTATCTCTAAAGGTATCAAAAAAGATAAGGTAATAGGCTAGAATAGCCTAGGTATGAGATGCACCTGACACGAATCATCGGAGGTATGGCTAGAATAGCCAAGATATGACTATCATTTCGCAAGGTACAAAACATAAGAAATAGGATGGAGACAAAGAGACAAGACAAGTTCGAGTATGAATCAGTCAGTTTACAACTCGGAACAACTAGTTTCAGTCCATAGACAATGAAGGAACAAGCAATCAAATCTAGACAAGAGGCAGATAAGGTAGATACACAAACTCAGTTACAAGGTAAAGACTAGGTTTCGAGACACAGTGAGAACTGTTCTCTAACAAGATATCCAAGATTAGGACAATTGTAAGATGATATAAATTAGCAATCTCTATTTCAAGGTGACAAGCATTCATTTAAAAACACAAAGTTTCAATCAGGTAGTGATGCAAATAGTAGTAAAAAATAATTGCACCAAGGACAAAGCAACTTGGTAGAAACATGGGAGTCTTTGTTTGAATGATAGAACAGACAGTTTAAGACTCAAGAAAAAACACTCAGTTATCCCTACAAAGAAAATTTGTTGAGAAGACAAAATCTATGCCTTGCTGTCTTATGTGTATGCGTTCACCTCACACAACAATGTCACCCTTGAAAGAGCACCCTTGTTTTTGGTGTTTCCAAGGAATAAGTATATATGTTTGAAGGTAACCCTTAAACAGGGGCCAGTGTCATATACCACTTCAAACATCTAGGTGCATACCTATGTTGAGAATCTAGGGGAGAGATTCTTCCCTCTCCTTGCGCATAGATTATGCCTCCTTTCGGAGGTGAACCAGGTAGGAATCTAACTAAGAGAGTGTTTAATAGGCTTCCATTCACAATAAACTCTGGTGCCTTTGATACAGAGCTGGGGCCTTGTAGCCACACCAACACTTGTAAGTCACACACCCTTGCAAGCAAGGCTGGGAGCGGCACCGCTCAGTATGAAAAACAAGGCTTTCTCATGATGATAGTCAAAATCAATGAGAAATAAGTTACTATGGCTTTGGAGTCTTTAGAATACAACAAAGTAGACTTTATTAGAGTGAGGTGGAATCACCGGTGAAAGGTGTGTACTCACTTGGGTCGTTCCCAGAGGTTCAACTTCTGGCAGGCCCTCTAAAGGTGACTCAACTTGGTTCGGATTCAAGGGTTTGATTTTCTGATTCTCTCAATTTGAGAAGAGCATAGTTCTCTACCTTTGCACCTCACCCAAACACATCAAGCATGTTCATCACCGAGATAGTTTCACTCCACCAAATCTACAAGTCTTTGGGTTTTTGATTCTCTCAAAGAGAGAAGAGCATAATCCCCTAACAAGTAGAAGTGCTAAAGATTCACTTATCTTGCTTTTCTTCCCCAAGTATCCATCATGCTAGCAAAATTTGGGTCTCAGATTCATCAATGGGCATCACTTCCATGTATGGTGCAGAGCACCCTAGGGTTTAGCTCAAAACCCTAGCCCCAGCAATTTTGAACAAGTTTTGATACAAGTCTTTCAACGAGCAAGTCATATTTTTCCTAGTCGCTCAGTCGCAGAGCCAGCAGCGAGCAGAAAGGTAATGCATCGCACACTCGCGAGCTAGAAAAATAGTTCACTTATTAGTGAGCGAGTGCGCGACGAGGAACTAGTCGCTCAGTCACAGACATCTAGCAGGGAAAAGCAGTGTGCGACAATGCGACGAGCATTGGATCGCCTAGTCGCAAGGAAAAATTTAGCTCAGGGAAACGCGTGGCAAGTGCACGATGGGTGATCAATCACTCAGTCGCGAAGACAAACAGTTCAGTCCTGGTGTGCGAGTGAGCGACACCCGATGCATTGCCAAGTCATAGGTAAATTGACAGTTAATGAAAATGCACGGCGAGTGCGCGACTTGAGCTCATCGCTCAGTCGCCAAGATAGGGCCAGCTCATCTCCAGACAGTGCGATAGCGCGACATGAGCTCATCGCTCGGTCGCAAAGTGAGAGGCAACTCGAGTTGAAGTAGCGCGAGTGCGCGACCACTGTGCAGCACAAGGTCGCGAAGGAATTAGCAACTCAGATTGGAGTGCAGCGAGTGCGCGACTAACGTGCATCACCGACTCGTAGAGTAAGGAGCCATCAATGAAGATGCAGTGCGAGTATGCGACTTGAGCTCATCGCTCAATCGCAGCATAAAATGTAGCTCAGGTAAAAGCATTGTGGGTGCGCAACATGAGCTTGTCGCTCAGTCGCGAGGTAAAAGCCAAGTCAGGAAAAGACATTGCCGGAGTGCGACGAGCAGGTCATCGCTCAGTCATAGAGAAAAATGTAAAGAAGGATTTTCATTCATGACTACACGATGGAAAATAGAAACGGTCAGATGGTCAAATATGCTGACGTGTCAGAAGGAGAAGACATTGAAAAGTCTTAACCGCCAAACAGAAAAAGAATGACATGAAGGAAAAAAGTGTCGACCATGCAGAGAACGTAAAGATAGGTTGTAGACGAAGATGAAGAACAGAGAACAGCTGGAAGGCTAAGATCGACAGGTAACCACCAGGGTTACAGAATCAAGGAGAAGCCAGAGATAAAGCAGAGAAGGAGAATCTGAGAAAGGGTTCAGATAGTTCAGAAGTGGAGTTCAGTTAGTTAGTTGCAGAGAATAGACTAGCAGAGGATTGTAATATTCTGTAAATCAATAAAGAGAAGTTTGTCTGTACTTTACGTGTTCTTTTGTTCTGAGT